>CM043117.1:66521685-66684905 GCA_023701765.1 Hylyphantes graminicola
TGTAACACATGGAATGTTCCTAATGCACTTTATTAATTTGATTTATTTTTCAAATTTAAACAGCTATTTTAAATGTGTGACTCTACATTACAATATATGGAAATAGTATACATTTTTGAACAAACCTTCTTTTGTGGTTGTGGACTGGAAGGGTAGCCACCAGCACCAGCAGAGGAGGAAAAGGTTGGAGACGAAAAGATCCAATTGCCGATTCTCACAGAGGAGCACTCAGGCATGGGGTATTCACACTATCTCCATAACCTAAACTACAAGGAGAAAGGGTGGAAAGCGTCTACAAATTATATTTTCCTTTCCTATTTGCTTAAAAATACATAAATTTATATTACTATAATTGCTATTTATCATCTTTCTACCAAAATATTCGTTAACTCTCATATGATGGCAGATACAAAACATAATCAATTTCCTCAAACACAAGCAAAAATAAGGACTGGCAGTTTAATTTTAACAAGTCACTCCCCTATTAAATTAGGTAAGTTTTTTATGATTAGAAGGTATATTAGAACCAAAAATTTATGATATGATTGTTAATACTACATAATTTAATTTATGCATAATCCTTTGTAACTAATCAACATTTTTTTAAAGACAATTGGCAACCAAAATAAATTAAGCAAAGAGCTTGCATTCTTAGCCTACAATATTGGTAATTGAAGGACGGACCCTAGTTCAACATTTGGCAGGCGTTTAAATTTAAAAACCTGCAGTATTTTTTTGTGTGAATGTTAAACTTGACTAGGTCAAAAAAATACTGGATGAAATATATATTTAGATGGGTATAAAATAGTTTCACATTTTAAAAAAACAGTATTATTATACTAGAAATTAATTAATTAAATTGCCACACAGCAAAAACAGATTTTTGTAAAAAAAAATTGTTCTGTTTCTTGTTAAAAGGGTTCATATAAACACAGAAAAAATTGTCTAAAAATATTGTTTTCAAAATGGATCAAGAGCCCATTTTATTTTTGGGATATAAGAAGAAGCCCTAACTTTTAACTTACAAAAAATATTTTTTTTTTTTTTGAGTTTGAAAAAAATACTATCAAACACAAGTTTTTATAGAGAAAATAAAATTCATTTAAAATTTTAATAAATGACCAAAAAGATGAACCAATTAATATAAGATATCAAACGATTACAAAATGTTTTTTTTTGTGCTTGGAAAAGAGGGACAGATAAAGAAATTAGAAATACTTGCCAAATATCAGTTTAAATGTTTTCATTTGGTTAAAAAAAAAATTAGCTTTTATTTAATTTACGGCCAAATATACATCAAATGTGAATTAGATTATTTGGTGTGAAAAATTTGCTTATAGAGAGGTTTACTGAAACACTTTTGTTTAACTTCCAACACTTAAGAAAGTGCAAAACCGTTTCTATAAAAATCAAGATAAAAGATACTAAACTATACATCACTCATCAAGGGTAACTTTACGACTTTCTTTTAAAGATTGATTTTGAAAATATACATTTTAAAATTTAAAATAAAATTAAATAGGTTCTAAAAAAATTAAATAATAAAGGCTTTTTACTCTTTTATTCTTCTTATTCAATTTGGGCTTTATGCTGGTAGATTTATAAGCAAGGGAGAAATGCTGTGTTTCTATTATTAAACCTATGACTAAGCAGTTGTAATTAAGTTAAATAAAATAAATTCTTAAAAATAAAAAAAACCCGGAGAAAACCTATAGTTTTTTTTTTTGAGTAAAACTTGGAACTTGAGTACTTGGTTAAAACAAAACCGATGTCCCATTACAGTCAGTTTTCATTAAAAACTTTGAAACTTGAACCAATAAACAAAATTGTTATAATACATGCGGGATATTTCATATTTTTCTTACAGGCACCCCCTATATACTGAAATCAATGTCCTTCAAAATAAAAACAGTATATTAAAATTTCGAAAAATTATATAAAATTAATTCAACTAGCTTAATAATGTATGATTTATAAAAAAACCATAACACAAAGAAATTTTACATTTTAAGGACATTGCAACACATGAATTTTCTAAATTAATTAAACATTTTTTCATTATCATGCCTTAATTAACACTCTAAATAAGGAACACCAGTTCTTCCTAAGGTTTTCAAAATTTAAAATGGATAATTGTATGCAGGTAAAATATTTTAGGTTTATAATAAGAGAAAAGCATAAAATGTATTCCATTTATAAAATAGTTTTCAAAATAAATAATGGGAAGAATTATTTAATTTTACAGATAGTTTTAAAAACGAAACTTACTTTATTCGACCGAAGTGTAACCTAACATTTTTTTATTGATTCAACATTACATTTCCGGGCACAAAGTTTCATAATCTAAAAAACATGTTTCTATAAAAATAAACATCATTTTTCTTTTCATTAAGAATGAAATAAGAAATTATGAAAATTACAAAATACCTATCAGATGCAGACAGAAGATCACGAAAGGATCCATATTTTGTTTCAAAAGTGACATTTTAATTTGAAGATCACACCTATTTAATAGAACCTCTTGCAGTGAAGTGATAAAATTACCGTCCAAAAATACAAAGTATAAGCTGGATGGTCAAATATATTTATATCTAGGCTGCACGGTTAAATTGGGTCAAACCCCAAAATACTGGTGACATTTGGCCTTGAATTTTAAAGCAGTCCAGACTAGCCTTTTAGCTATATACAGAAGGTAAAGGTGGTGTAAATTTTTTGTTTTCTTGTTTATACTTCAAAATTAAGTAGTTTACAAATGTAAGAATAAGGAAAATTACACCATATTTACATGTTATAATATTAGTATAAAAATTCAGCTTATAGATTTTATAAACAAAACAAAATCTGCAACGATTGAGTTATTGCCATCCGGCAGTTTTCAATTAATCGAAATATGGGTCATGTGGTCAAATGTCAAGCGGTGATTTTAAGCTGGTTTAGAAAGTGGATGAAAATTATCTAAGTCCTAAAATAATCAGTATTAAGACATTTAATGAAAACATTCAGTTTTATATTCAAAACTGTACGTAATAAATCTTTTTTATGGGGCAATGGAGAAGTCAAAGAGTAGATAATGACGGAGAAATACAGGATTTCCAAATGACGTCATCTCCTATTTTCAGTTCTTGATTTTTCTCGGTAGGTATACAAAGGAAAGAAATGTCTTGTTTTTACTTCTTTGATTTTTAACAGCACTATTTTAAACGTTAAAGCCTCTCTTTTTAAGGGGGTTAATGGATATTGTATGTAAATTATAATAAAGCATGTATCTCTTTATTAAGGTTTTTTTTTTTTCAAGTTTTATGTTATTTTTGATAGTAGTTCAAATTTAGTAACAATTTTTTCGTAATAGTTCAATTATGTTATGATATACCAACGTTTGATTGAAACTTAAATAAAAATCCTTTGGTCAATGTTTTTGAATTAGCTGCACATGAGCTTTTGTATAATTTAATTAAATTTATTAAGTTGATTAAAATTTTATAATTTTTCAACAATTTTTAATTTAAAGTATAGAATATTGGAAGAGTCCCTCGAAAGGGTTAATGAACTTTAACAGCCATTTTTAATCTTCTTTAAATCTCAATCAAGTTCTTAAGCAAGTTTTTCCCGTTTTATAGATGGGTCAATCTTGTTATAAAATTTAGACCTTCAAATTTATTTTTAAAGAAATTTCAGCAACCAGATATAACTTATCTAGTATTCTCATATTCTAAACTTACGGATACATATTCATTCTTACATCGACATTTTTTTTTTTTTATTTTTTTTTTTTTTTGTATACCTCGTACATAAATTTAATGCATTTAATCAAGTGAGTGATGCAGTGCACTGTTGCTGTTCATTGGATTTTTTTTAAAAACAAACATTGTATTTTTTTTTCAGTTATATTTTTGATTTTAGTTTGAGAATAGAAAATAAAATTTGAAACATATTCTTTGCTTTACCTTTTTATATGTTTTGAAGTTAATTCTTTTTTGTATACCGTGACTTGAAAAAGCGTCATGGTGTAGCCGATAATATTAATTGTTAGACTATTTTTCAAAAGATAATACCTCCCGCGTAATCGCTCAAAATAAAAGTAAATCGGCCCATATGAGCATGAAATTTTTGGGCCCGTTTCCATATGTGCATAAAATTCCTGAAAGGCCTCAAAATGTTTAACTATGTACAGTTGTATTCACTGCAGAAATTTTAAAAAAAATAAAATCGGGATTATTTTGAAATGGGCTATCTTAAAAACATTTCCAGATGAAAAAAACCTACATTATGAATAAAAATGTGTAAATTATAAATTTTTTAAATTTAAAGTTTTTGTAAGAAAACATGGTGCACAAAATATGGAAAAGGCCGGGTCTAGCGATTAGAGAGGGTTAATACGCAATTCTTATATGTCATTTGAATTTTCGTGTGTTCATTTAAAAAAAAAAACTTGTGGTGGCGTGGAGTGGTGTGGTTCATGCCTCCGAGAATATCCTCAGAGGTTCTGTCCTCGCCTTAGCCATCATATAAACGAATTGTGCTAGGCGAACATATCGCACTGCGCGCGGAAAAGTGGTTTTTCGAGTTGTAAAATGCTAAAATATTTAACATCTAAATATCTAGCTATTAAAACAAATATTAAATCAGTTGGTAGAAAGTAAGCGAATCGATATTTTTTTTATGCAATTCAATTGAAAAAATAAACTTGAGACTATTTTTCTGTAAAACTAGCATTTTGTAGATAGGACGCTTTTACTCGTAGTGAGATATAATCCCGTCGATAAATATAATACCAGATTTAGCGATCACGTCTGTTCCAGTGTACTCGGGAAACAAGTAATATTTCGTTGTCTACAAATATCCGTCTATATAGGAAGTGGCACTTTTAAAACTACATATTTAGTGAAAAGAAAATGAGAAAAAAGTTGCTTTCTGTTGCATAAAAGTATCTTGCGTTTAGAGGTGGAAATATAGCAAAGGCAAGTAGTAACTTAGACATTTACATTTTAAACACAATCTAAAAGGCTACAATAACTATTAAAAAAAATATCTATGGGATTTTCAAAAGTATAATTTGCTTTAAAAGAAACACAATAATGATGCATATTGAAAAATTGAAACAAATTATGATTACAATAAAATTACCATAGGCAATGTAATAAAAGTGAAATGGCAAAAAGAGCCTTTTTCAACCTCATCCGTCCTTATTGCTATCTTCTCAAAGTGAAAAGTCATTAGAGATGAGGTATGTCAAAGAATAAAACTGCCAGTCCTTTACTAACCAGTTCTTTTAAAATAAAACAAACAGCGCATTCTTTTTTTTTTTTTTTTTTTGATAAAAAAAAAGGCAATTCATGTTTCGGATCGACACCGTGCGTGTAATAGAGAATAAATTAGAATAGCGATTCGATATGCTTGTGAAACAACATTAACTAGAGTCCGTAAAACCGGTGGCTGCAATTTTACAAACTTAAACTTCAGCAAACTTACAGTGCAAATTTGCACCGCGAAATCGGATGAAGTTTAACCTCTCACGATACAACTCTCACATTTGATTTCGATGACCTCTCGCATTTTTCAGCTTTCGATTACAGGTATCAGTCATTTATTTTGCACAAAAAAAATCAGTCATTTATTTTTATAAATAAAGTTAAACGCGCGCGCGAGGATCAATACGATATTAGAGTTCTTAAAAAATTATTTTAAAAAAATTCAAACTTTTTAAAAAGTTCTTATAGTAGTTAATTTTAGAGGCATTTTGCATTGAAAACAATTTTAAAATAATTTGTTAACTACAAATAAGTGATACGGACTTCTTTTTTTTTACATTTATAGCACAAAAAATTTATATTTTCAGAGTTTAAGGAGGCGTGTCCCTAAGTAACTATTAATTTTTTTATTTCTTTGCGAAACATGCTTATTAGCTTGTATGAAAAGTATGCTTAGAATATACTTGTAGGATTTTTCCCGGGTCTTAAGAGGTAAAAAATGCAAATAAATAACTTGTATTTGATGAACATAATTTTTAATAAAATAATAATTTTTTTTTAAAAAATTCTTTGCAAAACATACTTTTTAATATATATTTGTATGAAAAGTAAGTTTAGATGAAGAATATACGCGTAGGATTTGCTCGGGTCTTAAGAGGTTAACGTTCCATCACTATGTTTTACAGTATCTAATAGAGATAACTCCGCAGTTGGACTTTATAGATAGTTTATTATTACACATTCATAACTTTTTTCTTCATTTTATTAAAAAAAAATTTAAATAAAAGCTTAGTACTGTTTAAACCTTATAAAAGTCGTAAAAACTCAGATCGGAATATCAGATTTCGTACTAGAAATAGCATTAAATTTTGAAATGAAAGTCTGGACTGCAAAAAGTGCACATTTCTCCAGATGCACCCTAACTCTACAAATATTTCTAATCAAGGTGGAACTGTATGAAATATTTGATAATAATGTTGAACGAATTAATTGATGAACAATAGAAATTCTCTTTTAATTGCTTACCAATATGTGTGGATTACTTTTGATACTGAAAAATCAGCGAACGCAAAATATCTAAAAAAAAATTACCAAGATTTCCACATCCCAAAACCGATCAAGAGGGCTGGGGAAACCAGTCGATAAGGTACTCGCCTAGCATGCGAAAGGTCACATGTTCGGGTCCGGGCATCACCAATATAACTGCCGACCTATAAGCGGTCCTTGCAGCCAAAAATGTCCGACGAATAATCCCCCGTGCAAGGGAGTGCAGTTCACGTTGAATTTTCTTCTAACGCTGCGTACGATGTCACCCTTAACGGTTGCGTGCTGTGCCTACTCAGATGCCGGCTCGTCACTTGACTGTGGTCTGAAAAATAAGACGCTCGTCGCCCAAAGCGCTCGTGTAGCTCTAGTGCGCCGATTATTCGAACCCAACCTGACCAAAGCCGATCAACAGTTTGTGAACAGCAAAATTTTACATGTGTTCTTTAAAAATAATCTACATATTGTGTAGTACGGAGGTCAGTTAGCATAATCCGAACCCGTTATTATTAGTTTTTATGTTCTCTTTAGCTGAGTTGCACGAGGCAGCGGGTATCAGGGGAAAAACGGCAGAAAGCGTGTTTTTCCACCTTTTGCATCATTATATCACAACAACAACCCATTGGACAAACCCATTTTGATTTTGCATAGTAATTGATTTCATTCGGTATCTGAGTTCAAAATTGGACAGAGAAATGTTGGAACAATTTGTGCTACTAACTTTAAAAAAAAAAAAAAAAAAAAAAAAAAAAAAAAAAACATATTAGCAAATACACATTTACTTCCGAGTAGGGCCCGGATGGCCGAGTGGTTAAGATAGCTGCCTCCGCCAACAGTCTGCGCACTGTACCGGGTGCGGATTCAATTCCCGCCTTTGCCCTGGATTTAATTTCACTCCCTGTGACAGTAACAGTTCTTTCTGCGTCTGTCTTACTTGACAAAGGTTTATAGGCGGGTGTCTGACCAAGCACCCAAACCTGAAAATAAATTACTACCAATCAACCCATCCGATCCCCCTTAAAATAGTTTAAGCTCTATCGTTTGATTTTGACATTGATTAAAGCAGTGGTTCCCAACTTGGGGGCGGTCGCCCCCAAGTGGCGATTTGTGTTATCAAGGGGGCAATAGATAGTTTGGGGGCGATAGGGGGCGATGAGTATTCAAAGGGGAAAGTTAAAATATACTTACCATAGTAATGTAAAAACCATTCTAATTTTTTTTATCATCCTGACAAGTGGGGTAGGGTAGGGTATTTTACATATATATTCCGACTTGTGTGCTTGCTCAGTGAGCCGCTTATAAGTCTTCGTCAAGTAAGACAGACACAGAAAGATTTTTTACTGTCACAAAGAGGGGAAATACACCCAGGGCGAAGGCGGGAATCGAACCCGCGCCCGTTACAGCACGCAGACTGCTGGCCTGCGGTGCTTACCACTCGGCCATCCGGGCCCCTCCTGACAAGTTTCAAACTGACATTCTTACAAGATTTGAATATTTGACCAAGTTAGAAATTCCTGATTCTATTGTCGATAACCTTGGTAACTCTTTGCAGACGGAGTTTTTAGATCTGAAGTATGACAGTGAGGTGATACTCATTTCAAGCAGAGAGGTTGTGAGTTAGCCTGCGTGAAACTTATTTACGCTGATCCTAGTTAAAAAAAAAGGGTTAGTTCTGTTATCCAGCTCCTCACCAAACGAAGAAATCAATTGGATATTTGCTTCAAAGACTTGCGTATATGAGCTTGAAAAAATAATAATTGATATAAAAAAAGTGAAACTTTTTTTTCGATTTTATTTAAGAGTAACCGGATAAAGCTGCTTCGGTTGTTTTTATACATACGGTAGTAAGTGTTTGAAATTATAAAATGGCTTTATTAGTTATACTTTAACTCAAAATATAATTGGACAAATTATAAAAATTAAAGGGGGCGATATTGTTTGTCAACTTAAGGAAGGGGGCGATGTTACAGAAAAGGTTGGGAACCACTGGATTAAAGCTTAAGGCTGCTCATCACCCAAATACCCCGTCCTCCTTCGATCGGGCTTGCTAATGAGAGTCTATGGGGAAAAAATGGTTTTTGTTCCAACAAAAGCAAAGAAATTATAGGAATATTTTGATGCGTTTTTTTTTTATATTCATAAAAATCCAATAAAGTAGTGCTTTAAGAGTAGTGCTTTAAGTTATTTTTTTAAAAACGTTATTTATTTATTTTTAATCTAAATTTTTTTCTATTAAAAAAGGCGAGTAACGTGTTTTAAAAAATAACCACTAAAAGCACATTTTTAGTGGATTTTTATGAATTTAAAAAAAAACCGCATCAAAATATTCCTATAATTTCTTTGCTTTTTTTGGAACAAAAACCATCCCTCCCCCCCCATAGACTTACCATTAGCAGGCCCGATCGAAGGAGGACGGGGTATGGGGGTGATGAGCAGCCTTAATCGACCACTTAAGTTTGGACGGTGGGTGAGGGTGCCCAATATTTTTCTGACTATATATAGGTTTCAGGTTTCATGATATTCTTATGCCTGAATACGAAAATATCTAACAAGTCTTTCAAGGTAAACTCTAAAGTTTTCAAAATTCAACATCCTCAAGGAACAATCGACCATCAAAATTGACTTTGCACGCGCGAATCTCTAATTTATAGCTGCCACCGCAACCTCTGCGTGACCACCAATAATTTTCAAATTGATGAACTTCGATATATTCGACGGAACGTATTTTCGATTCACGATGACAATCCAAATGCAAATAATGGACAATTTCAGCATTTTCTACAAATATTTTTCAACCAAGAGAACAATTAAGAAACTTCTTAAACTAAAGTATTTATGGCTTTTATAAGTAGTAGTTATTTTAAAATTAATTTTAGAAGGTGTTGTGCTCTTTTAACTCTCCTTTAGAACATTATATCCATCATTTAGCAATAAGTTCTAAATGCGTAGCCGAATGACACAACTTTTTTTGCAAATGCTCGTTCTTGCGCCATTTTGCGGAAGACAAAAGTAGTCGTGATTTCGAGCTTCACGTTAGACCTGGGAGCGGGAGCAGTTCATCCAGTCTATATTATAGATCGGCGGTATGAGTACAAGTTGAAATAAAACAAACTTTTGAGTGGCCTAGAGAGTGTAGGCCTAAGAACAATAATTTAAAAATAAAGAGACAAACATTTATTTCGCCTATTATTCATTAAAAATATCGCAATCTTATAAGTAATGTTACACAATTAAGTTATATTATACAATAATGAGAAACCATTCTTACTTGAAGTTCTTTTGCTCCTAATAACTTCATGTCATAATTGTAATTTTACTTTATTTTAATTTTATTTTAAATCAAGTTTTAATCTAATAAAGTGCGTTGTTTGCAGTTTTTCCTGTTATACAGCTATAAGTTGTAGTAGAAAACTAAGATAATTTTTACAACACATAATTATTAAGTTTCTTCACGATCTTGCTATACATTATTATGTTGAATGAATGGCACTGCAAATTCTATCAATATAAAATTGATGCTGTCGTGCTATGGAGTATTTATGGATATTATAATCTTCATATTAAATTTAGATTATGAAAAAGTTAAAAACAACAAGAATCGAATAAGTTTATTACTGTATCAATAACTAGAAAGCGTTCCTTTATCAGATTTATATTAAAAAATTTCTCAGAAAACAGCGAATATATTTCATTTTAAATTTGGGTTTTTAACTAATTTATTGAGTAAAGTCATTTATTTTATACTTTGCAAAAAAAATAGATTAAAATAAAAGAGAAATAATATTTTTGGATTATATAATTTTTGAAGCTGCATTTTAAATATCAATGCATCATTAGAATAGAAAAAACAAATTAAGAAAGTATGCAGTAATTACAGTAAATATATTTTGTCTTATGAAAATATTAATTTCTTTTAAAAATTTAATATTTTTATTATCATTATAGTTTACTTTATTCCCAACTATAGTTTACTTTATTACCATTCATGGTGTACTTTTCCTTTATCATTTAGATTGCCATGTAAATTTCCGTTTTCCAAGTATATGACAACATTAAACAAACTAAACACTATACCAAAACCGAGCTTAAGTTTGCAGCAGAGAAATGTACTGAGCGGAAGAATCTAGGTAAACAACCCGTCTGGCGCCGCAAAATCGCGTACTCTGATTGGCTGTTCCTTTCAACCCTGATATTCGTGCGCCCTGTTACGTCAAAATCGAAGGAAAAAAATAATTAAAATAACACTCTAACTGAAGCTAAACTAATAAAAATAATAAATTTATGTCTTGAAATAACAAATAAATTTGTTTATTGAATGTGAAATACCTTTTTGTATTCGATTCTCGCACTCAAAAATGAGAACTATTTACCCTTTTTCTCGTAGAACATTTGTATACTGCAAACTTAAGGTCGGTTTAGGTATAGTGTTAATGTTTTGTAAACACATTTATTATCTGCAACCTACAATTTACGCTTGAGGAAAATACATCAGTTTGGATATAAATTTTGAAGTAATGTAAAGAGTAAAATGTTGCAAACTCTGACGTCATTCTAGATCTGACGTCAGAGATATTGGCTTTATTTTATATTTTTTGCAGGGTTTTGACCTTATTTCTTTATTTTGTCCATTGCAGTTCAAAGAACCGTTTGTTGACAAACTTCAGCACTGGTGTGAACTGAATTCCAAAATGCTATTTAGTTATGTGAAATGCAGTACACTGTCTAAAGTGTTATTAATTATAGTAATTTAAACAAGTAACTGTCAGGCATAACCGTTTCCACACAAATATATACACCACGTCCACAATTAAACTAGTGCTTAGGGATTTCTGTAGAGAAAATTAATTGGTGGAACTACTATTCTGGTGTTAGACATAACCTCAAAAAATAAATAAATAAATAAATAAATAAATAAATAAATAAATAAATAAATAAATAAATAAATAAATAAATAAATAAATAAATAAATAAATAAATAAATAAATAAATAAATAAATAAATAAATAATAAATAAATAAATAAATAAATAAATAAATAAATAAATAAATAAATAAATAAATAAATAATAAATAAATAAATAAATAAATAAATAAATAAATAAATAAATAAATAAATAAATAAATAAATAAATAAATAAATAAATAAATAAATAAATAAATAAATAAATAAATAAATAAATAAATAAATAAATAAATAAATAAATAAATAAATAAATCCTTTTTAAATCAGCGGTATGCACAAAGAATTTAAAAAAACAAAAACGCACATATTTTATGCCAAATTTTATTCTTAATTTCAAATTTCTTAATTTTATTTCTTATTTCTAAAACTAAATTGAGGCCCTCCGTGGCATTACCAACAGAAAGAAAAAACATAAGTGAAAAAAAATCTTAAACAAATTCTTTAAACATGTGATTATGTAATTACAGTCAATAGGGAATGCAAGTGAGGGAACAGTATTTACAAAACGGAACATTAACATCACACAAAATCAGTTTAAACAGAAGATCCTTACAGGATGCGTCTGTATCCTTCATATGGATATGAATAGGTAATTAGACATTTTTAACAATGAAGAAGCAATCATTCTTAAAAATAAATGAATAGAAATCTATATGAGTGCATTTCCGATCTTTCCCATCTGTGGTAATAACTGAATTCCCACTGATCAGGCTATTAAATATTAAAATATTACACGTAGACTAATTATTCACGAAGTAAAAATATTGCGAAAACTGAAAAGCCGATTTTTCCGCTGTACCGAAACCTGTAATTTTTCCTTTTTTAGAGAATGATACGTGCATTTTCTGACAATTCAAAAGCTTAGTGTAAAAACGTGCTAAGTGACATTTTCAAAAAAAAAATATATATATATTAGTATCAGTGAATGTATTACTTACTTCTTTAACGATAGCAAGTTTTCCTATTTTCATAAACTAAGAGTTAGGTATATTTTTTTAACATTTAAAAGTACTGCTTCAAACGGATTTAAGCGCAAGTGAAAACCTTTAAAGCTCATTTTAACATTTTCTCTTTTTTGTTACTTAGCACGTTCGTCCACTAAGCTCTTCAATTCTTCACTGCTTTGATTTGAAGAACTGTAAGTGAGATTTTGTGGAACAATAATTTTAAGAATATTCTGTCATAATATTAGACGTGCACTTTTATGTATTAAAAATGATGATTTTCTGATTCCAACTTATATAATTCTAAAAAATCTTTTTTTTTTCTGAAGTGAGAAAATATTTTTTACACGTTTTCTTTTGCCTGAATTGAAACTAATAAAGAGAACCGAAGGAAACGAATAGAAATCGAATCTATATAAATGAGAACGACCCATTATTTTATCCCTAACAGTTTAAAGTATGGCCACGATGAATATTATCATGTAAGTTTCGCCAAATTTGAGTTTAGGTAAAAAATTTACTGGAGTCTAACTACATTTTTACTTTGACTTTTTTTGAGGGAAAAAATTACGTGAAATTAAACGCGATCCTCCTCCAAATTTGGTGATAATTCGCTCGATGTCCTCCCACTAAACACGTCACGTTATTAAATGGGGAACGGGCGCGCTGGACCGGGGGTCTCCGAACTCAAGTGCCTTAATGTTAATCCAACGAAAAAAAAACTATTTTCTCTGCCCCATTTCTCCGGCTGTATTGAATATTTTTACAAACGGTTTTTTTTAAATATTAAATGTAGATAACTTACATGTCTCTATTATCCCACTTTTTTTTTTAATTGCTTCGAATACTTTGCGTAAAATTACACTGGTCAACAGTGAAAATGCGAATGAGATGAAAGTACCCAATTCTGAATGATTTCGACGTGCTAAACACGAATATCACCTTAAAAAATGAAAGTTAGCTCTTGTTTTTGAGTTACGGTCGTTTTTTCATTGCATAGGATACAGCGAAATGAATGAGCGCACCAAACGCAAAATTAATTAAAGTCAATTTTGTTTACAGAATACCTCCGAATTTGAGGCTTATAAGGTTTTATTTTATATTATCAGCCTGAGAGTGGGAAGAAATGATAACTTTCAAGGTTTTTGCAACCAAATTAGCAGCTAAATAACCCTTCTAAGCAATGTAATTGTTCTCATCTCAAGAGGTGCAGAATAAAAAGCAATAATTTCCTTGTATTTCACACTTGGTTGTTTTAGAAGCTGTAGAATATCAAAAATTAGTATTAGTAATAAATCAATAACTGTAATGCCTTGTAAATGCATTAATAGAGCAAATAACTTCTGTTATATTTGCGGCAAAGTGCAATTTTTTGAACACAGAAAGGGTCATCACTGCAAAAGTAAAGAATGCTTATCATTTGTATTTTGGTTTCAAGATGGGAAACTAGGAATAATTTCGGGACTCCTCACTTATGTAGTTAAACTTGCGTAGCACATTTGTCACTTTGACTTCATCTGGGACAACAGATAGTGCCGTATGCTATATAAAATTTAATGGGGAAAAAACAACGGAATGCCATTTTCTGATTAAAAGGGAGCCAACAAATCAGATTAATGACTTATTTCTGCATCATCTCATCAGTTAAATGAAGTGTTATTTAGAAAAAGCTAAATGTTAAATAGCTTAACATTCCTTCAACTATGTGTCCGGTCCAACACGACACTACTTACTAAAGTCTCCAATATTTTTTATAGTTTTAACGAGGATAATAGCCATGCGTCTGCTAAATATGCTACAGCTTCTAAAAACAACCATGAAGAAATGTGAGGAATTTATTGCTCTTTTTTTCTGCACCTTTTAAAGTGAGAAAAATTATGTTGCCTATTGGGGTATTAAGCTGCGAATGTGTGTAAAAATTCTTGTAAATTATCATCTCTTACCAACCCCATGCTGATAACATTAAATTAAACCTGTATAAGCAAAAATTAGGAGGGTTTCTGTAAACAAAATGGACTTTAATAAATTTTGTGGTTGGTGCGCCCATGCATTTCACCGTATCCTATGCAATGAAGAAAACGACCGTAACTCAAAAACAAGAGCTAACTTTTATTTTTTAAGGTGATATTCGAGTTTATCACGTTGAAATCATTCAGAATTGGGTACTTTCATCTGATTCGCAGAAAATTTTTCAAATTTTGTTGTCCAGTGTTATTTATTCAAAATTTAAAAAAAAAAAAATTCGAACGAATTTCAAAAAGTGGGATTGTCGGGATCTGTAAGTCAGCTGCGTTTATCGCTTAAAATGCTTTTGTAAAAATATTCAATACAGCCGGAGAAATGTGGCAGAGAAAATATTTTTTCTCCATTGGATTAACACTGATGCTTTGGAGACCCGCGATCCAGCTCACCCATTCCCCCTTTAAGGACGACCCCTCTCCAGCCACAGTAAAGGGATAGAGGCTCAATGCAATAAAACTTAGCATAATTCAAGTGATTCGAAAAACCCAGTCGAATGTAAATTACATTTTTGCAAACGAGAGGAAACAACTTGTTGCACCTTTGCGCCGAAACGAATATTCCACCTAGAACGGAAGACAAGAAGATAGAACATACATTTTATTCCGCTCCGGGACTCTGATTTGCTGAGGTGTAGGCTGTGACGTAAACAGGTGGATAAAATAATGTTGTGTGCACCTGATGTCATTCTTATTGTGTCCACATTTCACAAGAGAGCTCTACCTTGGAACGTTTTGTGTCTTTGGAATAATTTGTGGTGAATTGAAGTAATTGGAAAATGTCAGACGATAAGTTGGGATCCACGGAATTATTCTGGGAAGATGCGGTTGTTATCGCTTTGTATTTTGCTATGGTTTTGGCGGTCGGAGCTTGGGTAAGTAAATATTATAAAAAGTTTTTTAAAAAGTAAAAAATATTGAATATTTTATATTCTTAATTTAAATTTTATCTAACGATTAATTCACTTACCATATCAAATTTTGCTATTAGTTAAATTACTCTCAATTAAGGAAAACGAATTATGTAGTATTTTAGAATTTAAGTGAAGAAAATTAAAAAAAAATATTTCTAAAAACGTAATGGACGGTTAAATAAATGTAAAGTTAGTTGTCCATCTTAAAACATCACAAAATGTGTTTTTAAAAATACATATCGTGCTTAACTGGAGAGAAATTTTAAATTTGATTTTAAAATTAAAACAGTAAAACGGGGAACACTTTCTCACTTATGTAAAATTGATGTTAGCTTCTTTTTGCTTATTGAATGGCAAAGTTTGTTACTGGTAATTTTGCAAAAGCGTTAGGCTTATTTCAAAGCCAACTTACTTTCTCTGTAATACGAAAAGTTTTTAAAATTATTAAAACTTATTTTAATTTTTTTAAATTTAATTTCACCAAAAAAGTCCATTCTGTAATCATTTGCAGTGAACGGGCTGTTTCACGGAGGATCTGGCAATAGCTTGGTGGTCTTGTTTTCCTTTCTCTCGAATTACTTTTGTTTTGGTTAAATTGGTTGGTTGGTAGACCTATATTCAGGTTAGTGTGCTTGGACAGCAAGCAAACCTGATTATCTCTACCAACCAAAGCATAATTTATTCGAGAGAAAAGAAAACCAGACAGCGGAGCTATTGCAAGATCCTCCTTGAAACAAGTGCAATGTTAATTTTCTAGTATCTTCGATTAATGAGGAGAAATTTGATTTTCGTCTTACCGAAATCGTCAGCTGCCTCTTTATCTTCCCCTAAATAATAGAAATATGTTGTTGTTTTAGGCGTAAATTTAGGACACATGGGAAGGGAGGGAGTTAACCAATTTTGTAAAATAATTATTTTTTTATAACCTAAGTAAATGTCAGATAATTAAAATATATGAATTAAATTACTTTTACTAGGAGCGATTGTCAGTCCCATAGAGCTAATGCATTAGTTTTGGAATCACACCTTTCGCAGAAGTAATGCTTTGCCATGTTAGCCCCTTTCCCACATATATGAATCAACATAACATCAAAATAAACCAAATTAGAAACAAAAATATTATCTAGTTATTTAATTATATATTTTTGAAGTTCTGAAATTTAAAAGTATACAGAAGATGGCCACACTATTTTTAAACTTTATCAATTAATAATTTGATAGCGGAAATTACTTTATTTCCGATTTTGTTTCCAATTGATGTTATGATTATTCCCATGAAAATGGAAATGGTAAAACACGGTAAACGAATTCTTTTGCACAAGTTGTGATTTCCAAACTAATACACTAACTGTATGAGTCTGACAGTAATTCTTAATTAGCTAGTGCTGAAAATATAAGCTTACAGAACTTTACTATAGTTTCTTACACTCTTAAAACAAACGAGCGATTTTAAATCAGCCTGAGCTAATTTTTACTTCTTTCGGTGTCGAAAATGCACTTCCCCAAGAGGAGTGGATTTCACTCTTTTGTTTTGTTAAACTTCCAACAATCTTAACAACAAACGAGCGATTTTAAGGCGATAAGGAGAGATTTAGGGCGATTACTAGCAATTTAGGAGTTAGTTTTTACTCCTTTCCAGTGTCAAAAATGCACTTCTCCTATAGGAGCGGATTTCACTCTTTTGTTTTAAAAGTGTATGCTCTTTCACCGTGATCCTATTAAGCGTTCATCGTTTCTGATAAGCGAGGAATTCAAATTGGGGGATCGTGAGTGAGTCGCTTGTACTGGAAAATTACAGTAAACGTCTAGGAGTAACGTTTACAAGCACAGTTTTTTTACAGGGTAGTATTTTCAGGAGTTACAATCCCATCAATTATCATTGCATGTTATCTATTACCTTTGAATGCGGTAACTTTGGCCCAAGATTTAACGCTAGTACCTTCTTATTAAATAGACTTACTTGCTTTTTCAATTATGTTGTTGCAATTCGGCTTAGACCTACGTGTAAAAAAATGTAAAAAGAAGAATGACAAATGACAGTGATTGCGCCCTCTAGAAGGGAAGAGCGTAGGCTATATAGCCCATTACCCAGCTCGCCAGAAGAGACAGCCACAAGAGACACACAAAGAAGGACGACACAAACACATAGACAAATAACAACATTTATTGACAAGCACGAACATCCATGCCTTTACCGGGATTCGAACCCGAGCCCAGCAGCTCCAAAGGCTAGTACACTAACCGCTGCGCCGATGGGCCGGCACGTCTTGGAGTAACTTTTACTAGCACAGTTTTCTTTACAGGGTAGTAATTTCAGGAGTTAAAATCACATCAGTTATCATTACATGTTATGCATTATATTTGAATGCGGTAACTTTGGCTCAAGATTTAAAGGTAATACCTTCTCATTAAATGCAATTTTTAAAAATGTGCTTGGTTTTTTAATTATGTAGCTGCAATTCGGCCTAGACCTACGGGTAAAAAAATTACAAGAAGAAAGTCAGTTCTAAGGTTTTATGCTTGGGAAAAAGTTCCCAGCCTCATTCGACGGTATATGATTACCAGTTTAACAGTGTAGATGGGACTCGGATGGCCGAGTGGGTTTGGCCATTAAGCTAGCAGACTGCGCGCTGTAACGGGTGCGGGTTCGATTCCCGCCTTCGCCCTGGGTGTACACTTCATTTCTACTAACTATTTCTTTAAACTACAAAAAAATATATATATTTATGGGACACCCCATTTTCTGTTTTCTTTATATAAAATCTGCAAATGTTGTTTTTTAAATAAATTAGCCTTAACTTTTGTTTCATGGAGTGATTTTAATGATATACACATGTAGAAAATTCTATCCCATTCTTATTTTTACTAGGAATTGCATTTTAGGCTTTTGTCTATATTTTTGTGACAGAGTGAATATGTATTGCTATATAAAATGAACATTAAAAGCTGAGTTGTCAGAGGATAAAAAAATATTTTCAAGGTGATGTGAAACATTAAAAAAAATAGGTATAACCAGGTAAATCTAGATGAGCACGTGGCAGTGACAGATCCTTTCGGACAAAAATATTTGTTACATTCGTGTGAAACACCGCATTGTATTGCAGCACGCAGCGGGTTACTCTGTTATTTGAAAAACGGGAAAACTACTATAAGAGTTTTAAATTACATATTTTTGACGTGGATATTATTTCAATAGAGACCGTTGCTGATGCATTCTTTCCTATTTCGAAACTTTTTCATAGCAAAATGAAATTTGACCTTCAAAATAGACATGCGGAGGAGGAAAGTATAAGGAAATGAAAATGCTTTGTACTTCGGTACTACAATTTTAGAAATATAAAAAGAAAAACCGTGCGCTCACGCACAGAGCCTGATTTCCGGCAGAGAAAACGGGGCACATGACCAGGGGCCCCTCTTTGATCCTTTCGCTACGAAAAATTTTTGCTTCCTCGTAATATTTAATAGGAATAACATTATCGAATCCTTAGTTGTTCGGGCATTTTGGGACGTTTCAGTAATGAAAGGGTTAAGGGGACCCCCAAATTTTCTTCATGAACATTTAGGCTCAATACAACTGCCCCAAACATTTTAATCTGAAGTAAACAAAAAAAATTAATTCATGAACAACAGTTTACTATGAAATTGTGTTTAAGCTCTGAACTAAACAATTCACAAACATAGTAGTTTTGGGGGGTAATCATGCTTTCCAAAATAATTACTTCAGCTGTTTTGTTTAGTAAACACTGTAAGGTAGGAAAATACAAGTAAATATTTCATAGAGGTATGCTTTGGGGTCCCAAATTTGCTCGTGATCTGGGCCCTTAAGTAATCTGAGCCCCTAGTTGTAATTCGCCCCCCCCCCCCCCCCCGCTCACTCACACTATAATACACCAAATTTTTTTTATAATTTCATTAAAAAAAATCGTCGTTCAAAAATTCTAGTATTTCTGAATATGTGACAGATTTTGTTGAATAACTGTTAAAAGTTATCTCCTAGAACTTAGTACAAATTTTTTTCAATAATCTTTTGTTAATGTAATTTACTTTTTAAAAGTATAATATGGAATGGAATGGAATGGAATGTAAATGCGCCCTCTAGAAGGGAGAGTGTAGGCTTTATAGCCCATTACTCAGCTCGCCAGAAGGGACAGTCACAGGAGACACACAAAGAAAGGACGACACAAACACATAGACAAATAACAACATTTATTGACAAATACAAATATCCATGCCTGACCGGGATTCGAACCCGACCTCAGCAGCTCCAAAGGCCAGCACGCTAACCGTTCAGCCACTGAGGCGGCAAAAAGTATAATATAGTCACTGATGAATTTAATTTCTTATTGTACAGAGTTAAAAATTAACACGATTGCACAAAGATATGTAGATTATTCTTAATACGTGCATATCATACAACTTGATGTAATGCTTGCTTTCGTGTCTCCGGATTTCCACACCTCATCAATAACTATTTCGATGTATTTCATGCACAAATATATCTGCTAAATTCCATCCTTCAACTTTTAAGGGGTCTAAGGAGTCTTAAAAATGTGCAAAGAAGGAACTACAAAGTATAGTTTGATCTGTCATGTAATTTTTTAACTACTCAATATACAAGTATAATTTTTTTTATATGTAATTCTACGAGATTTATTTATTATAAAACAAATTTTAAAATTTATGAAACTTTAGCCAAAACTTAAAAAAATGATATTAAACATAAAGCTATTTTAACACATTGGGATTAGGCTTGCGCGGCAAATTTTGAGGTCAAAATTGAAAAAATGACCAAGAAAATGACTTTATATTGTACAAATACGTACAAACTAAGACGAAAAATCGTCAAAATAGCATTACGTAATTTCCTCCTCACGTAAAGTATCCTCTTAAGACCCGAGCAAAACCTTTCACGTATATTCTTAAAACACTTTCCAATCTGTCCATAGAAATATATGCTAAAAAGTATGTTTTGCAAATAAATTTTTGAAAAAGTATTTTCAATAGTTACTGAGAGACACGCCTTAAGCTCTAAAAATACACATTTTTGAGATATACATGCAAACAAAAAAAGTACTACAGGAACTTTTTGAAAAGTATGAAAAAAATTAAAATATTTTTTTAAGAACTTAAATACCGTATTGACCCTCGTTCAACTTATTTGGATCTTCTTCTATCGGACCAGGTCGATTTCGGAATGAATTAACATGTTAATTGTTTGTGTGGGAGGTTTTTAAAAAATTCCCCAAATATGGGGATGTTAGTTCGCAAGAGGTTACGGACACCCCCTTAAGGCGTTTGCTCCCTCCTTACCCACGTAGTCGGAGCCTGTGCTGTGTTCTGTGTTCAATTGCAGACTTTCAATCATTAAATATATTTTGAAATTTGCAACTGATAAAACACCAATACAAGAGTTGGCCGTAAATTTAGTGTATCTTGTTTGTGTATTAGGGTCAATGAATTATGTTCCAATACCTACAAAAAATTGGAAATCCCTAGTGAAATGTATCAAGGTAATTAATTAGAATATGCCTAAACTCAGGTGACTGTTAATAAGATGATAGCGGTTTTGCCGAGAGAATCCCAGTCAAATAGGCCCTCCAGGGATCTTTTACATGCCACATAATCCTATGACATGTGTGCCCAAGATTTCCCCATCCAGAAAATCCGATGACTCAGCCGGTGCTCAAACCCGTTATATTGGGTTTATTAGGCGGACCCGTAAAACCTCGCAGCCACTGACCCCCCTTATCAATAAATTTAATGTGTGTTATTTTTATATTTGAGCAATTGTTTCATTACCTACAAAAATTGGATTAAAAAAGTAGAAAAGATTTTCCCATCGAGAAAATCTGACGTCTCGGCTGGGGTTCGAACCCGCAATCTTGGGTTTACGATGCGGTAAGGTAATACCTTGCAGCCACTGAGCCCCTCCCCCCCCCCTTTATAATTAATTATATGTATGGTTTTTGTATATTAGGGTCAATGAATTAAGTTCCATAACCTACAAAAATTGGAAATCCCTAGTGAAATTTATCAAACGCAGGTAATTAATTGGAATATGCCTAAGCTCAGGTGTCTATTAATTAGGTGATAATGGTTTTGGAAAAACCCTCCTCAGTCAAGCGTTATTAATTCACCAAAGGTCGACGAAACACTTAAGAGACAGATTTTAATGTGTGAGTCGTCTAGTTTCAAAACCAGATATATATTTTTTCAATTTCCAGTTTATGTACTGTTCTGATTGTTGAAATATAGATGAATCAAATAACCAAGCTTTAAGTTTAAAAAGAATATAGATCTTAATTTATATCATATGAAGGAAGTTGGCATTCGTTTCAAAACCAGATATATGTCACAAAGTTTGCATCAATCCCAGATAGATATCTGTTGGGAGGTTTCATTCGTAATTCAGCTGTTTCTTATACTTTGCTTTGTACTGCATTTGTCAAAAATTAAATTTGTAGGAAAATCGATGTGCAATTAAATGTTTTCCATAATGGTAGTTTGAAATATAGATGAGTAAGTTAGTACTAATGATATTATAACTCACATTAATACACAACAAGCAACAAAAAATTCCATTTCCATTACAACTTAATTTAGGTTCAAAAAGCACTCAAGAATGGTTGTTTCAAAACCTGGTGAATCAAACATTTTTGTAAGAACACAAGGTAGATAACTTAAGTTTCTAAACCAGATACATCCCAAAACAACTTTTTTTTTCTCAATGCCTCATACTTCTCGAAAATGACTTTTATGTTATGTTCTAACATACCATCGTCAACAAAAAAAAAAAAAAAAATGCAAGTGCAAAATTTGTTTCAATATTCATTTGTTTGTTTTTCTTGGAAAAGTTAGGGAAAAGTGACTTATATGGTTTTGAAACTAGACGCAGATTTCATATACCGAGTTACCTGTGGTAACAGTGTAAAACCGGAAACTATTTGACGTAGTAGGGTTAATTGTGATGTCACAATAAACGGAAACGACATTCTAGTGATTGAAATGGAGTTGTAGGAATTTCATTGATGATAAATGATACTGATTCAGTCTTCGATTAGGGATTTCCTGAGAGATTTCCTATAAACTGTAAACACAGGAATTACGTTTGCTATAAATACATGGGCGGATATGACGGAGAATTCAACCGTCTGAGAAATACGCAATTCGGTTAAGGTACAATCTTGACATACGTATTAAATTGGAATTTAATATTTTAACTGAAAATTTAATTTCGTTAAATTGTTTTAAATTTTATTTTCCTAGAAATGACTGTTCCATACCTTTTAAATTTTAGAATTTAGTAAATTTATAAAAAATTATATGTGTTGCGCTGGAAAACCTGACAGTCAGGTGACAGCTTTATGCGTCTATATCCAATATAAGGACTTAAACAATAGCAGCACTTTTATGGTACACATTTTAATTTCTGGCTAGCAGAAAATATTAACCGATAAGGGGTCCATGACCATTTGAAGGAGCGTGTGACTTAGCTTATTAGAATTGAAAAGTGGAAGAAGTTGGTTGGTTAGTAGAAATATATACTCAAGTTTGTGTGCTTGGTCAGGAACCTGCTTATAAACCTTCGTCAAGTAAGACAGACACAAGACACACACATAAGTGACAGATGCTGACATCTATCGCCACCTCTGCAATTTAGACATGTCCTTGAAGGGGAAGGAAATAGTCTCCAGGGACCTGTACCGTGGGAAACTGCGCCATGACTGACCACAGGACTTTCGGACCCACACATTTAACGAGCACGATAAGGCTCAAAGGAAAATCATCCTATTAATTAGTTGATTTTTCTGTTGTGTATCATGTGGAATACCATATGATGTAGTAAACAAACCAATGTTGAATTTTTATTAAATACTAGCAAATTTATACCCGCACTTCGCACGGATTAAATAAATATCAAATCGATCCAAGTATGTGTACCATATAACCTGTTATAAAATCATAAACTTAAGTTATTCTCTTTCCACTCGTTATCAAGTAAAAAATCTCAATTCATTGCCCTAATATTCTAAAATCAAAAATACGCTGTAAAATGTACTCATAAATGTCATCACAATTCCCTCATAAATACATAAAACCTTTTTTTAACTCTTTTGGCTCGTTTTGGTAAATAATTTGGCGAGAAAATAGATATAGCTACAAACACACACATTATACAGCTCTAACACAACGACCTTAGCATATCCAACCAGCTTATAAATTATTTTAAAAAACATTTTGCCCATTTGGCGAGTTTTAATAAATAATTTGGCGAGATTGGCAACATATTTGGCGAAACAATAAAGACATAATACCCTTATATGCAGCTCTAGTGCGATGGTTTTATTAACCATCATAGTTCAGTAATAGCTTAACAAACATTTTGCTCATTTGGCGAGTTTTAATCAATGAATTGGCGAGATTGGCAATGTATTTGGCGAAAAAATAAAGACATAAAACCCCAATATGCAGCTCGTGCGATGACCTTTATTAACCATCATTGTTCAGTAATAGCTTAACAAACCATTTGCCCATTTGGCGAGTTTTTATTATAATTTGGCGTGATTGGCAACGTATTTGGCGAGAAAATAAAGACCTAACGGCAGCTCTAGAACTTATAGGTAAACTACACATTTATTGTTTGAACATGCATATTTGTAATCAACAGAACCATCATTGACGAAATCATCAACTAAACCCATAAGAAATCCAGGAATCAAGACTTGTTGGAAATACGTCACTTGAAACATATCAATTATTTTCAAATAATGAATTTAGTTTCTGAAAGTTATGGCAACACAATAAAATAAACATTTTCAATTTTATTTATTTTCGTTGAAAGTTTTATTTAATTGTTTCTTCAGATGGCATCAGGAAAGAAAACAAATCGTCGGATTTGAGCCAAAGTGGTGTAGTTTTCCCAGAAAATTCGAATTTTCTCTAAAAATAGAACACTTTGAGCTCTGAAAGTTCTTATTCTGTAACTCAAGTATGAACTACGTAATTGTACCAAGTTACGAGTCAAACAAATGTCTAGTTTGTGAGTTTCAGAGAGACATACATACATACACACACACACACAAAACTTCATTTTTATTATTATAGATAATTGTCTTAGTTTAAAAAAAAAATTCATTGAAAATGCATTTTTTTTCGCAAACAATTCAGTGTCCTTGCAATTAAATTTTGCCAAAAAATTATTTTTTATTATTTTCGAAATGTTTCAACATTGTTTTGTTATACACACTTGTATAATGAAGATGTAAAAAACTAATTCTACATGGATCTATAAAATTAAGGAAGGAGTAGGGCTTTAAATATTTGAAAAAATCGGGGTAATGAGGTAATGTATTTTTCGTCCATTAACTAAAAAATCTAATAATAAATATTTCTTAAAACTTATTTGTTCTAATATTCATATTTTTTAACTAAGTTGGTTGATAAAATGAGGACCAAGCATATGCTTGGGAACTAAACACTGGGGTTCCGCATGAGGTTGACTACCTGACCGGGATACATGACTAGCACCTCAGAGCTCTATGCCCCATAAGCAGAAATAGTACTGCATGCCTTGGCTCACTAACGGGCTGTTGCACCGAGGATTTTATTTAATAGTTTCATTGACACGAAAATCTCAACTTTTTCAAAAATGTCACAAAGCACGTTCTTTCACAAAGCTCTTTAATTGTTGTTTGGGTCTCACTTCAGTTGTCTAATGCACCCCTCTACGCAGGCGCGCAACCACGGGGGGGGGGGGGGGGTTTAGGGTCAGAACCCCCCCCCCAGAACCCGTATTATAGTAAAATTTATTGCATTAAAGATAAAAAAAAAATCTTAAGTGAAAAAAAATCCATAAGGAATGGTCGTTTTTTAAATCTGCGTAAAACAAAAACGAAACTCGTTTAATCTTCGTAGTGGGATTAAAAAAAAGCTTGTCAAATCTGATGATATGATGTCTGGAGCCGATTTTTTTTACTTTTATTTTTGACGCTTTTGTATGGGTTCGCAAATCTGTAAAGGTTATTGTATTGTGGCAATGTTTTAAAAAGGAAAGAACAAAAACTAGTCAATAAAAAAAATACCGTGCATAAGATCTCGGAAATAATTTTTTCATTTTTATTTATTTGGTGAGATGTGCCGCTTATGTTCCACACATGCTATAGGATGAATGTTTCTGTAAACGGTTTATTTTTAAGTTTTTTAGTTATCTTATATTATCTAAGTTTAAATTAGTGTACTTCAACTTAGAGGAGTTTTTCGAGCCTTTTCAAAAAAAAAGATGAGATAAGTAAGTTATTTATAAAACTTTCTTGCAATTACCTCGGCTGGGGAGCCCAATCAGTTAGGCGTTCACCTAGCATGCGAAAGGTCCCAAGTTCGGGTTCGGGCAACGCCAAAATAACTGCCGACCTATAAACGGCCCGTTCAAGCAAAAATGTCCGGCGAATAATATCCCGTGTAGAGGGAGTGCACGTTAATTATGCCCCATCGCTGCTACGATGTCTCCCTTAACGATAGCGTTGGATGCCGCCTACTCAAGTGTCGGATCGTCACTCGACTGTGGTTCTAAAATGCGACGCCCGTCTTAAATTGCCCTCTTGTCATAAATACTTGTAATAATTCTATCTAAACTAAACTTGCAATTACCTCAATGACAAAAAAAAAAGGTTAAAATTTTTGTTGACTGACTTATAATATTTGTGCAGGTGGCATTTTAAACGTTTTTTTATTATTTATGTGGTTAGTTTAGATTACATTATCATCTCACTAAAGCTACACCAAAACCGAGCTATGGTATGGTATGGTATGATACATATATATTCCAGCTTGTGTGCTTGTTCAGAGAACCGCTTATAAGCTTTCGTCAAGTGGGACAGACACAGAAAGAATTTTACAGTCACAAAGAAATGAATGACAAATAACAACATTTATTGACTGTCACAAACATCCATGCCTGACCGGGATTCGAACCCGACCCCAGCAGCTCCAAAGGCTAGTACACTAACCATTCAGCCACCGGGGCGGCAAACCGAGCTTAAGTTTGCAGCAGAGAAATGTACTAGGCGGAGGAATCTGCGTATACACGCTGCTGCCGCCGAAATTTCGCCTGCTGCTATTGGCTGCTCCTTCGACCCTCATATTCGTGCGCCGTGTTACGTCAAAATCGAAGGAAAAAAATAATAAAAAAAATTCTAACTGAAGCTAAACCAATAATAATAATAAATTTATGTCTTGAAATAACAAATAAATTTGTTTATTGAATGTGAAATGCCTTTTTGTATTCGATTCTCGCACTCAAAAATGAGAACTATTTACCCTTTTTCTCGTAGAACATTTGTATACTGCAAACTTAAGGTCGGTTTTGGTGTACATAATGGACTTGGCGACTTAACTTACGTCTCCCGTCGCGACGGGCGACGTAAGTTAAGTGACCAGTCATAATAGGTCGGATCGGCAGTTATTTTTGCGATGTTTGAATCGAAAGTGGCTATGGCGTCTACTAGACTTGACAGTTATTTTCCCCATAAACAATCCCATCCTATACTAAAAAACGATTACAGCTTGTTGAATCATAGACATAAGTATCATGCAGTTTATACATTTCGATACATTAATGACCTTCGGAAAGTATTTCTGGCTTTTCCCCGCCAAATTCGAGACTGGCGAAATAACTCAAGACATATGCTTCAGCACTAGGGATAAGAAATATGCTTGTGTGATTGAAAGAAGTTCGCAATTGCAAGTTTTTGGTAAGAATCTTGTTTCATTTTAATATATATAAAAAAAAAGTAACTGTTTAAGTGGAACAATCGCTGTAAACATTGCAAAATGACGGTAAAGTTTAAAATATTAAAGTAATTAATTGTTTTATTGGTGAGCTTTAGCATGTTGTATTTAATTTATTAGTTTCTGCAAAATACTTTTCAAAATATAAATCATTGTTTGCCTTGTTTATATGTGAGCTACTTTGCATCTTCAAAAGTGGTCCTTTCCTTTAATAATTTTTGTTGTACTTGTAGTTTCCATGGGGATATTAGAAATTGCAAAAGTAATGTACTTATAAAAATAAGTGAGTTTCATGACCATTTAGTTTCCATGGAGATATTCATGACCTTATTTTGTTTTTCTACCAATCAGATATTACTTTCTTATTTACTTATTTACTTTCACCGCACTAGTACCAAAAGTCTTACTTTCGGCACTGTCTGTGACGTAAGCACGTAAAGTGTCATTTTCATAACGATTTATGAATGAATATGATCTAAAAAAAAAGTGAACTTTTTTGCACGTTGTTATAAAAACATTACTATGTTAAATAAAATGTAATGTTTGTTCGAAAATAGTAATTAGTAAAACATAATAATAGTAAAAATATGTATTTCTTTGGAGAATGTTAAAATTAAGAAATAATTTTACTTAAAAATATTTGTAATTAAAATAATTTTAATGGAGACAATGTTAATTAAAAAATAACTTTAATTAAACATTTTAACTAATTTTCTTTAAATTAAATATTTTCAATTAAAAATAATTTTAATTAAACATTTTAATTAATTTTCTTTAAATGAAATATTTTCAATTAAAAATTATTTTGATTAAATATTTTTTTAATTAAAAATTATTTTAATTAAAAAATAGTATTAAAAAAATCGAAACCCCCCCCAGAATTTTTTTCTAGTTGCGCCCCAGCCTCTACGGGGTATCGGTAGATAGTAGCTCGTCTACGTTTTACCATGTTTAACTGTAGTGCAACGGTTCCCTACCTGAGGGCGATCGCCCCCAAGTAGGGAATTTGTGTTACCGCGAGGGGGCGAAAAATACTTGAGGGGTGATCAGGGGGTTATGAGTATTCAAAGGGCGGAATTGAAATAATGTTGCACCTTTGTACAGTAAAACAATTCTCCATAACCAAACCAGCCAATTTTTACTTTCAACTCTCTTGAATTTTTTAGAAACCAGTAAAAATATCTTAGTTAATTATTTCACTTTTGTTCTTCAAAAATATGTTAAAAATATGTGTTCTATGTTTTTCTATTTTGTTGAAAAGTGACCGGATAAAGCTTCTTTGGCTGTTTTTATAAACGGTAGTAAGTATTACAAAACTGTTTTATAATTAAACTTTAACTCAAATTATGAAAAGACATAACAGGAAAATTAAAAGGGGGCGATGGATGTTAATCAATAAAACGAACTAGGGGATTGTCCAGAAAAGGTAGGGAACCACTGATCTAGTGTGACCAGCGCCTGATGTTAGAAAACTCAGACTATAGGCACAATACATTTTGCGGGCGCCTTTTAGGAAAAAGTGGTGCACATGATTTCCCCTATTGATGACAGTGCTTGTTGGCCAATGTATTTTATTTTTTGCTAACATTTTATCTGCTTTCTTATAATATGGATTCAAAAAATCACGTGAAGTCAATGTCTTAATCAAAGTCAATCTAAAAACAAAGTGGAGTCTTGAGAAATTTTTAAAGTGAAAGCAATTCTGATAATCATAAACAGCATTTATCATACTAGAAACTAATATTTAGGGGCCCCATGCCCGACCTAACAGGCCTTAAGTTAGATCAGATCTTGAGAGTGTGACTTTAATACACTTAATGTTTAATTTGTATTGATTTAATAACTGCTGAAAATTCTTAACATTTACCTCATCTGAAGGCCGAATTGGATTCGATTGTCGCCAGCTGTTCTAATAGTGACACAACGTATAACAACGTAGAGTCTGATCATTTGATGATCAAGAAAGGTACAGGATATTGTATATACTCGGATACTGTAATGTACAGGGAGTTCCAAAGACAAAATAAATAATTTTAAAATGTTTACTTTGGTTTCAGAACGTACAAAAAATCTGGAAGTTCGGAATCCAAAAAATTTTGAATCAAGATAATGCTAAAAAAATTTTATGACTCTTTTTTTTAAACTCCCTAAGTTATAAAAATATAATATAAGTATTTTTTTTATTATAAAAAACGGGTTCACGACATAATGTTTGCCTTTTGTTATAGGAGGAGTTTGAGGCTGGCCGCAATCGGTTGTTCCTTGATTCTGTTGTTGAATTCGGAAACACGAAATCTTGCTACCTTGGGCCCTTAATTGAGGACTTATTTGAAAAGCCTCCCTACAAACGTTTAATTATATAGACGAGTTTTGTTTATTTTATAATAAAAAGTCAAACCCCTATGCAAGACATTCCGCGAATGGTTTAGTAGGGAATAAATATTCGGTAATTGTTCTTTTTCACATATACTATACGGATTTTAATATTTGTTGAAAAAACAGTAGTAGACATTTAAAAGATTAACGAATGGGCTTTTCTTTTCTCCCTCAATTTTTTTATGCCGAAATGTATTTGCTGAAAATAATCCCGTTTATTCTTTACTTGCAGTCTTCGTGGCGTAGCAAGAGGGACAGCGTGAGTGGATATTTTCTGGCAAGTCGCAGTATGCACTGGATACCGGTAAGTAGGAATCGGAAAATTTTAAATATTAGCTAGTTTTTATTAGTTCATCAAATTAAAATTAATTTCGGTGTGATTTCCGAGAAAGGCATATTTATCAGTCGAGGATATTTTAGCTTATTTTAAAATACTCAAAATTTAATTTGCTTGAATTCCAAACATTTTTGAATTTTAAGTGATTGAAGTCTTTAAGAAATTTTTAAACTACTCAGTATATAATTATATACTTATATTGAATAAAAAGGATGAATTAAAATTTAAATTAAACACTACAGCCAAGTTTTATTTTATGCTTCATTGCTTAAAGATTCAACGAGAGTGTTATTTCTTATTTGCAAAATTCTGTATAGTCTCGACTCCTTTGTTATAGATTCGAACCTACATCATATTTGGCAGTGTAGTAGTTATTCGAAATGGACAACTGGAAATGCCACGCCTACACTGACGTCACAGTTACGTCAAGCATTGTCTTTTTTTCCCACAAACAAACCACGCTCCACCCTGTTCAAATTGTTCATTGGACTAAATGATTTTGAATCTAAGAACGACACCAGCATGGCATTGGTCCATGATGAATGTAGCATGCACTATAATATCTTCTTTATAAAGTGTATATTTAAGTTTATTATTTTTTATTTATATAATCAGTTGATAAAGCATCCATTTTGAAACCGGGTACGAGTAGAACTTAAAATGGCAAAAGAAACATGAATATTCGTAAAAGAAACCAAATATTTTCTTTGTAGGTTGGCGCATCATTGTTCGCCAGCAATATCGGGAGCGGCCATTTTATAGGTTTGTCCGGATCCGGAGCAAGTTCGGGAATCGGAATAGCTGGCTTCGAACTCAACGTAGGTCATGTTACAGTTTTCTAAGATATGAATATGAAACTAATGAATTGCAAAAAGTTTTAAATTACCACCAGTAAACTGAAATGCTTTCTCTGTTGTGAATAAGCAAATTTTCGTGAAGAGGCATGCAGCACAAACAACCTTAAATAACGCCCACGCGCTAGATGGAGATAAATTACTACAGCTCTACAAGCAGTCACCTAGATTATAAAAAAAATACTGTAGTACTACATAAGATTAAGCATGGTCTTTACGTCTGATACACAAGCCTAAGCCGACTGGACCCACGTCATTAAAAAAAATTCTGCTATACAGAACGTGAAGGACGTCGCGCCCAGTGTCGTCCAAATTGTTAAACTTTCATCCGTCTCGTCTGATACTTGATCTTCACGTTGAGGTACCTATTGGTGGACACGGGTTGCATAATATACTTGGCAACACTATATGCCAAAAACTACTAGTTGAAGCAAAGATGCAAAATATCAAACCTATAAAATATTAAAACACTATTGATTTTATAAATGTAGTCATACCAAACCAAGGGTTATTTATTTTGGGAAAAAAATCTCATCCTTTCTTAACAAATAAATGCAGGTGTACCCCAGGGGTTATTGCTAGCTATTAAGTTCATAATTATTCAATTACATTTGCGAAATTCATTCAGAGATCCCAAAATGAGATGAAACGTTATTTTAACAATTACGCCTTTTGTACATAAATTCATAATATGTTACAATAATTCAATTGGCATAAATTCTACAGATACATTAATTTGTCATAACTTAAATGGTCAAATAAATTTATTAGTATCACTATTTTATTTAATTAAAAAAAATTCTTTCAGGCTATGTTTGTAGTTCTTATTCTTGGCTGGTTCTTCGTTCCTGTGTACATGGCTTCAGGGGTGAGTATAAGTTCTTAATCCTCTGAGAAATACTTGCGGACATCATCATCATCACAAGAGTCAATGTTCAAAGTTCAAAATTCAAAGAATCTTTTCAAACCAATTATTACAGAAACTAATGTTTAAAAATAAAAATATAAGTTGGAAGTTCAAATATTATACTGTGATTTTAAAAAAAAAAATTGGAATTATAGAATTTGAAATTATCACCCGCTCAAAAATTTCAAGGTCATCGTGTAACTGGTACAATAGCTGACCTAAGGACATAAATTAAAATTGGGGATACGAAACACCCCAAGACTTTTGATTACCACTAAAAAATATATATAATATTATAAGTTCCTAGGTTATTCGTTTTAGATGTGGGATTTCTTGAAAACTTTATGGTCATATCTGACGTAATATAATAAGTTTGAGGTCTGTAATTAACTCCGTTTTCCTGCAATACCTTTAAAACCTAAATAGTTCGAAGTCCACAACCTTTTTCGAAATCCGCGATTTTCTCGAAAACTTAATACGTCTGACAAGTAAAATAACTCGTATACCAAATTTAAAGTCTTTACAGCTCTTTTAATTCGATATGTAAAGTGGTTTCAGACCGGCAAACATAATGACATTCTGGCCCAGACGGAACAGTGTTCAAAAATTACTTTTTCAGAATTGACACCCTCCAAAACGTGTGTAGGTAACATAAGTTTTCCCCTTTAGAATTTTTGACCCCACCGCAATACTTTCATTGCATTCCCTAGGACAGGTGATAAGCAAATTGGCTGAAGCGTTAACTTGTTTTCACTACATGAAGTTTTAATTAACATTTTAATTTCTTAAATTTTAAAGTTTTTATAAATTATGTGTGCTGCTAGAAAACCTGACTGTCACCTGACTGGTGTATACGCGTGTATCCCTCAGAGGGTTAAATAATTGAAAATAAATATTTCACATTGTTTGTGAAAAAATTGACTTTCTACTCTAAGTGTGATTAAAAATTATTAATTTTGCTTGCAGGTATATACGATGCCTGAGTACCTGAGAAAGCGGTTTGGTGGACAGCGGATTCGCATTTACCTATCCGTGTTAGCCCTGCTGCTGTACGTGTTTACGAAGATATCAGTAAGATTAACAATTAATATAATTTTTTAAAAATTGTGGCCACATTTGAAGAGTACAGGGGAAGAACCGCTTGATTTCTTTAGAGTATTTCCGTAATTGTGTCTGCTTGGCGGACATTGGCGACCGGAAACCGGTTTTTCTTTCGGTTCTTCATTCGCTGTACAAACGTGTGACTCGTATACACTGATCTCTGGTGTGAATCAGGGTTGCCGCGAAAGATAAACAAACCGAGTTACCGGTTTACCAGTTTAGGCGACCGGAAACCGGTTTTTCTTTCGGTTCTTCATTAGCGGTACAAACGTGTGACTCGTATACACTGATCTCTGGCGTGAATCAGGGTTGCCGCGAAATATAAACAAACCAAGTTACCGGTTTACCAGTTTAGGCGATTTCTTGCTATCATCCCCAAAGAGATTATTAAGGAAAGCCTTCTACAAAATCAAGCGGTTCTTCCCGTGTACTCTTCATTTGTGATTACTTCTAGCAACTTCATTAGCGAATAAAAACGTTAACTTTAATTTTTTTTTAATTTGTTCTTCGTGTAAATTAATTTAGCCAATTATAATTTGTCCGACAACACAAAAACAGCTATAAAAGAGCATCTATATTTTAGTTACGGGGCAGAAATGGGTTCAATTTAACTTGGTAACAGTAACTTCTGTTCTTTTTTTTGGGGAAAAAAGAAAATAAAACTTTTAATATCTTTTTTAAACTTTAAATTCTAAACTTTATATGGCAAATTATAAATTACACTATATTCTGAAACTTCGATTAATAAAACTTTTCCAAAATGATAGCGATTTACTTATTCCGTATTGACCAGTTTTTCTGGTAAATTTATGCCCAAAAGTAAAATTATCTTATGGCGGGTCTGACTAGAATATTTGTTAAAAGAAAAACATTACAAGAAGCTGAGCCATGAGTCTACTTGTGGTGAAAATATTAATAAATTTTAGAATTTTGATTTATAATAATGGAATGGAAAATGTGTATCATGGCTAGAAATACTAAATATTGTGGTAAATAAATGACTATATTCTATACTTTCAGGCAGATCTGTACGCTGGAGGCATATTCATTAACCAAGCCCTCAAGCTGGATCTCTATGGTTCAGTTCTGGCTCTTCTGGCAGTGGCTGGCATATTCACAATGGCTGGTGAGTAAAATAAATGTGTTTCTGGCAAATTTATGAAGTAAACATGTGAAGAGTACACGGGAAGAACCACTTGATTTTTTAGGAGTCTTATGTGTTTGCTTGGCGGGCATTGGCGACAGGAAACCGGTTTTTATTTTGGTGCTTACTTTGCGGTACAAACGTGTTGACAAATGACAGTGATTGCGCCCTCTAGAAGGGCGAGTGTAGACTTTATAGCCCATTACCCAGCTCGCCAGAAGAGACAGTCACAAGAGACACACAAAGAAGGGCGACGCAAACACATAGACAAATAACAACATTTATTGACAAGCACAAACATCCATGTCTTTACAGGGATTCGAACCCGAGCCCATCAGCTCCAAAGGCTAGTACACTAACCATTGCGCCGACAGGCCGGCGGTACAAACGTGTTACTTGTCTACTTATCTCTGGCGTGAATCAGGGTTGCCGCGAAAGAAAAACAAAGCGAGTAACCTGTTTCTTTACACCAGTTTTGGCGATTTTTCGCTATCATCCCCAAAAAGGCTATTAAGGAAAGCCTTCTTTGAAATCAAGTGGTTCTTCCCGTGTACTCTTCATGTGTGTTTCTAGCAACTTAAGTGAATATGTGTCTTTCTAACAATTTAATAAAGTGTTGTGTAATGACAATCAAATTGCTGACAAATTTTGGGTTGATTTTACCTTATTAAAAATGTTGTTTTTGTATTTTAGGTGGGCTGAGTGCTGTAATATGGACAGACTTTGCGCAAACTATTCTTATGCTGTTGGGGGGCCTGGCACTGGCAATTTTAAGTAAGGAAATACTTTTGATGAAAATTTTAATATTTTTTAAAACCAGTAGTAATAAATAATTTAGCAAATTAGTAATAACAATTCAGTAAATTTAAGCTACAAAAGAATAAACTTTTAAATAAAATTCACATGTTTCCAATTTATCAAGGATGTTGTCAAATGGTTGCGAAATTGTTAAATGTCTTATAAAGTTTAAGCATTATTGGTTGATCCAAGTTTAAAGTTATGGTTGGAAACCAACCTTAAGAATGTAAATGGTTTTGTAATGCAAGCTCTACAAGTTGTACGAATTCATAACATACTCCTGCAATGGGAAAGTGGAACGGCTACGCTTACAGTGACGTCACAGTCCCGTCCAACGTTTTCTTAAACCCCGCAATCAAACCACCCAGCAGATAATTCGTCTAAACTAGTACGGTCCATGGTTACCAGTGCCTCCAAAGAAACGTCTATCTGTGTCTTCTGTTTCACAGTAAACCCCGCTCCAACTCGTTCAAAATGTCTATTTTATAGTTTTAACGTTCTTGCCTTTAAATGGACCCTCAATTACTTCAAAATATATTCCAAATGTTTAGCTAACCACCAATTCCCCATATAAAGTCTTAACTTTTTAAATAAAGATATTTCAAATATTAAACTTATAGTTAAGTCATCATACAGGGTGGTTATAAAATAACGCTCGCTATTCAGAGCGGTCTGTAGCTTGAATAAGTTATCCAAATGCAACAACAATTGAGACACTTACTAATAAAAAAGTGGGGGGGGGGAATTATGGAATCATAAAAAACATAGAACCATAAAAAATAATCATAAAAAAGAATGATCATAAAAAAGAAACTCGTCTCTTGACCGGGGTTCCAAATTACGAGGCGTAGTCAATTATGGCCAACACAGCCAATTACGAATCGTAATTTGGAACCCCGGTCAAGTGACGAGTTTGTCTTTTATGATTCCATTCTCCCCCCCCCCCACTTCTTGAATAGTTTGTGTCTCAAAGTTTGTTGCATTTGGATTATTCATTCAAGCTACAGACCACTCCAAATAGCGAGCGTTATTTTATAACCACCCTGTATAACTTATATCATTGTTTATATGCCGTCCATCAGCGCCAATAGCGCATGTTTAGCTCAAGCACAACAAACCCATTCAACCAAACCGTTTCTTCACAGGCATCGCTAAAGTGGGCGGCTACGGCAGCCTGGTGGAGGGGTTCAAGTCGGTGTCGATCAACGAGAGCTACGTCGGGGTCAACCCGCTGACCAACGAGTCGTGCAGCGCTGTACCCGATAATTACATGAGTCTGCTGCGAGACCCCACGGACGCGGAACTGCCGTGGACGGGCATGATATTCGGACTCACCATCAACGCCGTGTGGTACTGGTGTTCCGACCAGGTGAGTTGGTTGTTTAATTTAGGGACGAATGAGACCGAACGACAGAGGGTCTTCAAATCAATAAGTGCCTCTTTGTTAATCTAATGGGGAAAATATTTTTAAGCCACATTTCTCCGGCTGTATTGATTATTTTAACAAACGGTTTTGTTTATATGATAAATGTAGCTGACTAAATGGTCTCTACAATCCCATTTTTTGAAATTAGTTCTAATAGTTTTTTTTCAATAAATAATTTTACAACAAAATGTTGTAACCAACTTCATAAAGTGAGGTCATAAGGACCTCTAAGCCATCCGCATTTATTGTTTAAAAAAACGTTTGTAAAAATATTTAATACTGTCGAAGAAATATGGCTTGGAAAATAGTTTTTGACATGGATTAACACAGAGGCACTTTACATTAGGGACCGCGGTCATTGGGTCTCATTCGCCGTTAACGCATCGTTCATCAGTACAGCTAGATATGACCATTTGCTGCAAAATTTAATGGACAACCATATTTTGAAATAAAGTCCATAAAAATTTAAATATGTATTGCTGAATAGAACTACTTTTTATGTGGAGTCAAGGGAAGCTTCAGATATATTTCCGTCTTCGACAGACCTGGTAAACAGCTTGCATGTGTATTGTGTATAGGGCTAATTCTCTGTTACTGGTAGTGTAACTCTCAATTGAAGAGGATATTACAAGCTCCTTAAATTTGAAAAATAAATCAAATTAAATAAAGCACGTTACATTATTTAGTTTTAAGGGGGAATGGGCTCGCTGGACGGAGGGTCTCCAAAGCAAAGTGCTTCAGTGTTAATCCAATAGAAAAAACATTTTATTTGCCTTATTTCTCTGGCTGTATTGAATATTTTTTACAAACGGATGTTTTTATGTGATAAATGTAACTGACTTGCAGCTTAAAGGTCCCGAAAATCCCACTTTTTGAAATTGGTACGAATATTTCTTAATATTCAATAAATAATTTTACACAAATATTATAAGCAATTTCAATAAGTGGGATTGTAGAGACCTGTAAGTTATATGCATTTAATCATTTGAAAAAACATTTGTAAAAAATTTCAATACAGCAGGAGAAATGTGGTTGAGAAAATATTTTTTTCCTATTGGATTAACACTAAGGCACTTTAGTTTGGAGACCCGTTGTCCAGCGCGCCCATTCCCGGCCCTTAATAAGTGCAGATCTGCTATTCCGCTAATTTGTTTTCATTAACGCTAAAAAGTTGCCCTTTTTAAAAACGTGGACTTACACTGCAGAAAGGATAATTTTGCATGGAATTACCCATGGGCATAAGTAACATAAAACAACCTTCTCCTTCAGGTGATAGTGCAACGTGCCCTGTCCGCCAAGAACCTGACTCACGCCAAAGGTGGCTGCATCTTGGCGGGATACCTCAAAATCCTGCCACTCTTCTTGCTGGTGTTGCCTGGAATGGCTTCCCGAATACTATTCCCAAGTAATTGAATTTACTGCTTAAGAAATTCGACCGATTTCACAAGTAAAAATACCATAGATGATTAGAGTTATGATTTGGAATGGATGTAAAAAAGTGGAATGATTTTATAGAGGATATACTATCAATTATTCTAAGAAATTAATGAAGCAATGGAATATAAGAGTAGTGAAGAAATGAAAAATTAGAACAAAATTCTATCGGTAAATGCTGGTGTCCCGGCAGCCTGGAAATGGCTTTCACTGCACAAAAATAAAATTTGTTTTATTTCAAATAATGTATTTGTTTAAAAAAAATCAGAATGGGAATATTACTGATTTCACGCTCTCCATACTGCTATTTCATTGGCTGTCTTGGTATCCTTGACAAAGGGGTGAAACAAGCTCATTGGTTTTTTTTATAACGTCCCACGCTCCGAACTATAATTTTAAATTAGTTGTTTTGTTGTATTTGACAAAGTATTGAAACAAGCCCATTGGATTTATTTTTAAAGGTATGATTCTTAACACTTTCAAATTTGGGGTTAATATAAGAAATTCTAATGCACAAAATACGGAAAAGCCATGTCTAAGTCTGAGATAATATAGGATTGATGTTTAATATCTTTCAATAAAAAGGACTTTGTAGTCATATCTGTATATTCGGATCGGATCAGCTATTTACGGGGAATTTTTATCTTGCTCCACACACACACATTACTCCCGAATTTCATTGCTCCACTTACTTTTCCAACTAAAATTACATTGCTTTAAAAGTGTTACCTTTCATTTCATTCCAACCCGTAGTTTTTATTTTAGATCCATGTCAGATCGGCTTTTCAATTTTAGCCGTCTTGCATTTTAGTCCATAATCTATACGAGATAAGAAATACATATTAAATTAAATTGTTCAAGTATTCATTAAAGATCGAATGTCTTTTTGATAATTACTCAAATAAAATGCAGTCGTTATTAATATTCTTGAATGCTGACGAATGGGATAACTTTGGCCATGGAAGGAAACTTAAGCCCAAGCGTAAAACCCGAGTACTGACTTTCTTCTCTTGGATATTTTTTATTCGTAAGTCTATACCAAAACCGAGCTTAAGTTTGCAGCAGAGAAATGTACTGAGCGGAGGAAACTGGGTAAACAACCCGGCTGGCTCCGCAATTTCGCGTACTCTGATTGGCTGCTCCTTTCGACACTGATATTCGTGCCCCCTGTTATGTCAAAATCGAAGGGAAAAAATAATTAAAATAACACTCTAAATGAAGCTTAACGAATAAAAATAATAAATTTATGTCTTGAAATAACAAATCAATTTGTTTATTGAATGTGAAATACCTTTTTGTATTCGATTCTAGCACTCAAAAATGAGAACTATTTACCCTTTTTCTCGTAGAACATTTGTATACTGCAAACTTAAGGTCGGTTTTGGTATAGACACAGTTGCCACCCCATTCGACGGTAGATGGGTTCATAACACTATCCTTACCACAGTAAAATTATAACGATATATTGTTAATTAATTTTTTATTCTTATACATATATTTATTTTCATTTTTTTGCCCCTCGCTACACAGCACTTACTTTTGAGAAGGTTTTTTTATTTTATTTCATACGATCATATCAATCAATGATAAAAACGCTACCGTTCTCTTTTATGAAGACATAAAACCGGCATAAAATTATCTTTTTATATGAGCCATATTTCATAAAAGAGATAGCGCAAAGAATTAAAAACGCCTTAACTTGATGCGAAAAAGTTTTATACAACTAAAATTTATAGCTTAACTACATTTTTAAAACAAAAGTTTACCATCACAAGTGATTTATATTTCTTCTAGGTAAATCATGGAACAAGGCGAAAACACAATGTATAATAAATGAACAACATTTTTAGATTAAAGAACCATTTCAAAGGATTTGAAATATATATATTTTTATTTAAAAAAATTTCACATACTTTTTTTTGTATCTAAGTTCGTTCGAGTAAATTTAGTGTTTTGTTTTATGAATCTGAATGATTAATGTTTATCTCTAGCGTCAAATATTACATTGAAGTACACCCAGTGACTATAAGAATTTAGGTTGTGAATTTTATTTAACCCTCAGGCGTATAAAACCCCTACCTGACTGTCACGTATTGCAGCATTCGAAATAAGTTCAAAAAAAAATAATTTAATTTTACTCAATTTAAAACTTAAGTTTGTAGAAGTCATTTATATGCTACAAAAATATAATTTAAAAAAATAAATAAATTAAATTTTCAGAAGATTACTGGATCCTATGCATTAAAAATAAAGCCAAAAGAAAAGCCTTGAAATCAGCCAATTTGTTCTCCTAAAAGTTACGTTGGGTGCCTGCTCAGGTGTTGCCTCGTCACTTGACTGTGGTTCTAAATTAAGACATCCGTCGACTGTAGCCCTCGTGTAGCTCTAGTGAGACGATCATTCAAAGTAACCTAACCTTCAGATGTAAAATTGCAGTTACTCCTTTTTTTCCCCAACAGACGAGGTGGCGTGTTCGAATCCTGAGAAGTGCATGGAGGTGTGCGGCAGCAGCATCGGTTGCACCAACATCGCGTACCCGAAGCTCGTCCTCGAACTCATGCCTAGAGGTAAAGTTGATTTCGTGTTTTTTTTTACCTTACACTCTCAGAAATAACACTTTCATTTTTGACGATTCATGAATCCTCAAGCCTCATTTCGTTAATTTTGAGGATTGTTTCGTCAAGCTATCACTTGACTTTTGAGTAAACGCGAATCCTCACTTTTACGATCGTGATTTGACGATTCTGTATCTTGATTTTGAGGAAAATGAATCTCATTGTTGTACTCACACTCTCAAAAATGACGAAATATTTCTTAAGATTAGACGACATTAAAATCCTCATAAAAATGACGATTCATATTTCCTCACTTTGAGGAAACGAAAACTCGGAGCATTTGCCAGTAACGGAATCGTCAAAATTAAGGAAAATTTCGTCGTTTTTGAGCATTCATTTTTTAGAGTGTAGGAACCACGGGGGGGTTCATAACAGAAAGAATTAGGCTCTACTATTCAAAAATTAGAAATATCCGGCGATTTTGAAATCGGAATTATCCGTTAATTCTGAAATTGAAATTCTGCACCGATTCTTGAATTAGGAAATTATCGGGGTATATGAAATCTGGAAACTGCGGTGATTTTAAGATAGCAAAACTTCAGCAACTACAAAAGGTATAATCGAATATCTGGATATCTTAGCCACGACCTTTCGGCACTTTCCACTGTACCATTAGTTTTATAATTTTAGGAAAATCATTTGTTATCCGGAACTTTCGATTATCATACCTACGTCCGGGCCTAATTAGATCGGATAATCGAGGTTCACTTAGCACCGATCTGGCTCTCTTCACATACCCTATAGCTTGTATATCCAGAATGCGAGCCTCGAAAGCATTTTCGCCCCTATCCCCGAGTGTGGTTTTCTTCGAAACGGCGCGCGTGAGCGTGTTTTTCCCCCACCCTATTTGGGTTTGAACTGTTCAGATTGTTAACCTCCACAACAGAACCTCAAACGCGCTAGGTATAGAAAAACTATGCTCCCCCTGCTTCCTAGAAAACCAAGCGAAGGGATGAGGGAAGAAAGTCTTGTCGGGGCCCGCATCACTCTTAAAAATGAATGCTCAAAAACGACGAAATTTTCCTTAATTTTGACTATTCCGTTACTGGCAAATGCTCCGAGTTTTCGTTTCCTCAAAGTGAGGAAATTTGAATCTTCATTTTTATGAGGATTTGAATGTCGTCTAATCTAAAGAAATATTTCGTCATTTTTGAGCATGTGAGTACAACAATGAGATTCAGTTTTCTCAAAATCAAGATACATGATCGTCAAATCACGATCGTAAAAGTGAGGATTCGCGTTTACTCAAAAGTCACGTGATAGTTTGACGAAACAATCCTCAAAATTAACGAAGTGAGGCTTGAGGATTCATGAATCGTCAAAAATGAAAGTGTTTTTCTGAGAGTGATGTAGTAAATGGGCAAGGTATAAACCAAGTTTCTCCTGCTGACACAGGGGCCCGTGGCCTGATGATGAGCGTGATGCTGGCCGCCCTGATGTCTTCCCTGACCTCCATCTTCAACTCGAGCTCGACCATCTTCACCATGGACATCTGGAGGAGGATCCGGAAGCAGGCCTCGGAGACGGAGCTGCTCATCGTGGGCAGGTATACGAACAATGCCTATATTCAACTTCCAAGGCTAGGAAGACTCCCCCAAACGTGAGGTCTACGTACCCCTGTGGGTAGCTTTAGGATGACACATATTTGTCTATAGGATGTGGCAGGGCTTAGAACGCGGGACCCTTTGTATGAGAGGACGATGCTCTGATAATGTTCCGATGGCCTTACATTCTTAAAACAAACGAGCGATTTTAACTCAGTCTGATTTGATTTTCACTCCTCCAGTCTTGAAAATGCACTTCCCCGAAAGGAGTGGATCTTTTGTGTGTTAAACCTCCGCCAGGGTCACTCCAAACGAGCGATTTTAACTCAGTCTGAGTTCATATTCACTCCTTTCCAGTGTCGAAAATGCGCTTCTCCTACTGAAGTGGATTTTACTCTTTTGTTTTAAGAGTGTATAAACATCGATCAAAACAATCACGTTAGGTCAATTTCTCAGTCAAATTTGAGATCTGTATTGACTGTATTGACTCCCGTGTGTGATGTGTTGCAGGTTGTTCGTGCTGTTGCTGGTGGTGGTGAGCATCGTGTGGATCCCGATCGTGCAGAACTCCCAGAACTCGCAGCTCTTCCACTACATCCAGAGCGTGACGGCCTTCCTCGCCCCGCCCGTCTGCGCCGTCTACGTGCTCGCCATCCTCGCCAAGAGAGTCAACGAACAGGTGAGGAACTATCGCTGAGCGCTGTCTCCTGAATATAAAGCAAGCCTCGAAAGCACTTTCTTCCCCTACTCCCTCGTGTTGTTTCCAGGAAACGGCTTGAGTATTAACCTTGTCTACCTTGTTTGAGACTCTGCAGTGAGGTCAATCGCAATAGCTTTTCCATTAATATGAAGAAAGTTTTCTGAGAGAAAAACGTCAGGGAGTAGGAGAAGAAAGTTGTTTCCAAAGCTTGCGTTGGGATAGGAAGGACTATATATATTATAGTTGGCGCGAGCAGAATGAAGCGAACATCGTTGCTGCGAACTCCACATTTTTTTCTAGCCCTTTCGCTGCTAAGGATTTTTGCTTCCTTGTAATATTTGATTGGAATAACATTATCGAATCTTTAGTTGTTCGGGCGTTTTGGGGCGTTTCAGTGATGAAAGGGTTAAATTACGAAATGACTTTCGTTAAATTGGCGTTTCAATTGGTTGATTTAAGTCAATTTGAATTTTATTGACACGCTACCACTCAACACGCTACCCATTTTGGCGTTTCAATTGGTTGTATTATGTCAATTTGAATTTTATTGGCACGTTACCACTCAACACTTTACCCATTTTGGCGTTTAAGTTCGTTTCAATCTTATTGGTACGTCACTCGACCAGGGTTCTAAATTACGAGGCGGTATTGGTTGTGTTAAAGCTCCTAATGGAGGCTAGAAATAGGCAGCTGGAAAAGATTACACTACACTACACTAATCTTATTGGTGTGTGTGTGTGCGTTACTACTGAACACGCGCTGCCCAAAAATATCACGAGAGCGAAAAGGAAGGCGTGTGGAAGGCGGGTAAAGGAAGTCACTTGACTGTGGTTCTAAAATCCGAAGCCCGTTGCCAATAGCTTTCGAGTAGCTCTAGTGCGACGATAATTCAAACTAAGCTAAAAGAAATGCACTTGCAATTGATGACGACCATCAGCTATTAACTAAAATCGTCCCTTCTCTAATAACATATGTGTAGTTTTAGTGTGACATGCCATTAACCAAAGTAGCCAAACGCTCACCCAGGCTCAACCGCTCAACAATCACCAAAGGGTTGGCAACCCTGCCTCCTTTAGGTTTTCTACCTTTTTACAAAGTATAGACTCTTCGACAATCAAAATATTTGGGATGCTAAGAAGTGGCAGTCGGACTATGTAAAAGAGAATGTTCAAGCTCTTCAAAAAATATTGATACCGAAGCAGGTGACTTGACGTTTATCTGTATACAACAGTCGTTAATTTTTATAAAAAAAGGGAGTTGCTGGCATTGACGCTGTTTAACACATTCGCTGCCACTAAATCATCGATAGAGTCTTCATCGATAGAGGCTAATGAAGTAGAAAAACATCCTGTTTTTTTAAACCTGTTCATTACAATGGAAATAAACTAACTGTTCATTTTTGAAGAAGTACAAATCTTAGTTCGAGATCGTAAAATAGCAAGGTTAGGTTGAATTATCGTCACTAACTAAAGCTACACGATAGCTACCTAGTCGTAAAAATACAAGGAATTGTTCCTGGCCTTTTCCAACCGGATAACTCATCATCTGTCACTAATAATTGAATTGAAAGCCAATTACCAGATTTGCTTCAGTGATTAACTTTTCGATTAAGAAATAATCATTAAATTTTCCTAATTCTTATTTTTGGGTAGTTTTTGCTTGAAAAAAAACAATAAAACTGACTATTTGCAATTTTTTTATAGCTAGATTGTTGAATAACAAACTGAATCACTTTACGAAATGCGGCATGCCATGTGTCTGGTCGCCCTACACTTGAGACGAAGGATTTAATTTCCTCGTAATTTTAAATAGAATGCCCTCTTTCAAATCACCAAGTATTATTCCAAGCACAAAAGGATCGGTTGCAAAAATTACAAACGAACTTAAACTCATAAGAACGGTTGGCGAAATGGTACTATGAATTTCATCAGAATGTGTTGTTATCGGTGAATCGGAACCACGCGACTCCTGAAGGAGTCAGTGGCATCCAACGTGTTAAGGATACTTTTTTGATAAAACACTAAGCGTTTAGTCTTATTTATCTCTCTTTAGTCTCAGCGCCATTTAAAGGGGACATAAAAGGTAAAGTAGATGTTATTTTTTTTTATTTCAGGGCGCTTTCTGGGGCCTGATGTCCGGCCTTCTGGTGGGAATGATCCGGTTCATCTGGGAGTTCTGCTACTCCGTACCAAGCTGCGCATCCGGCGAACCGGACCTTCGCCCGGCCATCATAGCCAAGGTCCACTACCTGCACTTCGGGATCATACTCTTCTTCATATCGTGCGCGGTGACCATCATAGTGTCGTATTTGACGCAGCCCATCGCCAAAATGCATGTGAGTATAATTGAATAATTTGGATTTTCGGCAGTCAGCACAAATACTTAATTCTAGCTACGACAGAGTAATTACTTTGTCGCAGACGGATAAGTATTGGACTAGCACGCAAGAGGTCCCGAGATCAAATCCCGGTAAGTCCATACTTCATATAACTCTTCAGTGGTGACTTCGGCCGTGGCGCCATTTAAAGACTCACATCTGACAACCTTCACGCAACCAAAGGAAAGTTTTCTCCTCCGACTCACTGGAAGGGGAGTACTGTGGCGGTCAGCAGAAATACCCAATACTAACCTGGCGACCGAGTAATTACTGTGTCACAGACGGTTCAGTATTGGGCTAGCACGCAATTGGTCCCTGGTCGAAAGAGGTCTATGCCTCTTCAGTTTAGTTTTTTGCTAGAGCATGCACTAGTGAGTATACACAAGATTTGACCTATATATATAATAGGCCGGAAGATCTGTTTGTATACTGTCCTAGCAATTCAGAATAGAAAAAGTCATCGCCAAGACCATCCATTGGGTTAAGCCCAATATATGAAAACTTATCCAGCTTTTATTGATTATTAATGTGTTTGGGATAGAAAAAGTAAAGCCAATGTCTGGGAAAATTTTTATAAGTGTCCATTGCTGTATGGCCTCGCTGTACTGTTACCATCTAACTATATTCTCAAACTAAATTCCTCACGTCTCTTTACATCAGAGACCATCAATAAATATTTTTTATAACTAATACCAACTTTATAATTAGAATAGACAGTGACTTTTGTCTACTTTTGCAGTTGCACAGACTCCTATTCTGGAACCGCCACAGCACAGACATCCGAATAGACATCACCAAAAAGAACATCCTGCCCAAGGTGAACACAGAACTTGGGTTGGTCAACTCGGCGTACTACGAAGGCGATCTCAACCCCACCAAAGAAGACAAACAGAACAACGAAGTGACCATCAAAGGGTCCGTGGACATTGTTATGGACCAGGTGGAGAGTCCAGTCAAGAGGTTTCATGAGATTGCAGAGACATTCCAGCCTAAACCTAAAGAAGATGGTAAGTCATTTTTATATTTTACCACTAATTATATTAAAGAAGGAACGACCTCTACTGACTATACGCCACCCTAAACAAAAGGAAAATTGCCTTCGCTTTAAAAACAATTTTAAAAATACGATTAAATTGACCTTATAAATAAACGAAATTTGCTATGGGGCGAATTTCGATATATTCCCACAAAAGAGCGAAAACAATAAAAAAAAAATTTTTAGATTAATTAGGAATTTATCACAATATTTTGCTTTATAATTGCCAAAATGCTGTCTTTTATACGTGCCTCTTCAGTTAAATTCTCGGATTAGTTCCCCTAAACAGAAGCTTACAATCTAACTTACATTTTGTAATGAAATAGGCTAGGCTACAGCCTAGCCTTATTTTTTGCTTCAAAATCACGTATTCCACCTGTTTGTGAGACTTCCGGTTCGTTCGGTGAAAGTGCGTGACAAACGGACGGACGGACTAAATGAACTCGATCTTCTTCTGTAGGGGAAGGTGGGTTACCTCGGACCTATTTTGACTTTTCAATTTTTATTTCCTTAATTGCTTGCAAAAAGTGAATAAAAATATTTTTACTGAATACTTTATGTTGTTATATACAACATATATTTATTTTAACATGTTATTTAAATGATTTCAACTATTAAAAAAATAAATACAGAAAATTGTAATTAGGACCAAGGTACACCACCGGCGGTGTACCTTGGTCCAACCGGTAGTGTACCTTGGACCAATTATTAATAGGTATAGAGACCCGATTTACAGTCCGAAAACCAATATTTATTAGCCACATAAAATTCAAAAATACATTTTACAACCTACTCTTATTTCTAGCCAAGATTGTAGTAATTGGTTATGTTAGGTCAATTGGCTCAGTAAGGGGTTTTATTGCCTTAGTTTTTTTGGTGCCCTTTTGGTTTTTTCAATGCAATCTTTCTCGGGTGTATTCGTTAAAATGCAGCATAAAATTAAACTGTTATTTCATGCCATAGAAAAACATTTTGCTATCTTTCTGTCTTAAATTTGAAAAAAAAAACTCAAATATTTCCCCCTATGTTTATTCAACTAGGCCTAAACGTAAAAAGGATGTTATGCTTAGATATTTATTATAAAAAATATCTTTTTAGATGAGCATGCAATAATTATTTTCTATATTATATCACTATGGTAAAAATTTTATAGGCTTCCATAAATCTAAATAATTAACTACAAAAAAAAAATTCTTTATCACATCATATCAAAATTTCTTACAAATTTCCATTTTTCTAGATTTTACAATTTAGGGTTGCATATTAATAGCTTAAAAAAATTAATTTTTCAAAGGAAAGAATTTACTTGAATTTTAAAAAAGGTTTTCAACAATCTGAAGCACATAAGACCTATAGTAGTGTACCTTGGACCAGTCCAAGGTACACCACCTGTATTAGGTTCGAGGTACACCACTTGGATATTAAAAACAAAATAGTTAATCACCAAATTAAGGTTAGACTTAACTTAATTTCAAGCACACTGTTTTATAGCTAAAACTTTGCTTTATATTGCATGACCATCGTTTCTGAATAAATACTACATGTTTGAGTATAAAATTACACTAAAGAATCTGACAAAAACTTACTTTTGAACTGTGAATTTAGTTTTTCGAAACCTCTTTAATAAATTGACCGTTTAAACAAACAGATAGAACTTCACTGAGATCCCTGGTAGCAAGTACTTTAACTGCATGTGGTGTTGTTTCAATATCTAAGCTAATCGAGCTAGAATCAGCATAGGTCCGAGGTACACATACGTCCAAGGTACACCACTTACCCCTATTAAATATATGTATTAAGCAAATATGAACTATTGAAAGGGGGCAGCGAATGAACGTTGGGCGGCTCTCTTAAATCCGGCTATGCCAAGCAAAACTAATATATCCCATCAAAATCACCTATATTTGCAAAACTCTAATCCAATATCCTTTTCCAGAGTTTATTGAGGAGAGGCCCGCCTGGAAGCGGTTCCTGTTTTTCGTGTGCGGCGTCTCCAACAGCTCCTCGGAGCAACCGGATCAGGAGAAGGAATCGAGCCCGGAGAAGCAAGCCGCAGAAGCAGCTCTAGGAATAGTCGAACAACCCTTCTGGAGGAGGATCTGCGACGCCAACGCCATCATGCTTCTTCTGGCAGGGGCGTTTATGTGGGGGTACTACGCGTGAAGAGGGGATAAAGAAGCGACTTTCGGTCGCTGGAAGCTGCTAGTGGCAGTCAGAACAATGGAACTGTGGACCGGATCTTTAATTGAGCGGATGTATATTGTTGGACTGTCTATTTTTAGTAGCCATGGACGTAGCTAATTCCACCTTGTAATTTTGAACACCCTGGTCAAGCGGGCACTCTACGGAACTACGGAGCGACATCGTACGCTAACGCCGCGCCGTCGGGTTTTTCGACTCCGTATATTGGAGTGTATTCAAGAACCTTTTCGGTGAGAGGCTCGTCCATTATCGACCTCGGCCACAAAGATGCCCTGAATTTTGATATTTCCCGGCATGCACCGCTTCTTTGAAGACTGCTTTTTCATCTGGTACAAGTCAATGATCCGCAATACAGACTTTCACGATAGAGAAAATACTTTGGCAGATATGGTTTATGTATTAGGCAGTGGCACACATTAGGTTACGAGTTCAATTTCTTGAGTACGAACCATATAAATCTGTACTGCTAAACGGCTTCGTTCACATTCGTAGCTCATTATGTCGAAGGACGCACGGGAAAGGGATATAACCAACGATCGCTAATCGCTGTACAAACCAGCCTAAGGATTTTCTGCGGGTATCGCAATCGTAGCGACCGTCTCTATCAATACGCTGCGAAAGTATCTACAAAAACTCTATCGCTAAAAACTAAAATCCTCGGCGCAACAGCCCGTTGGTGGGCCAAGGCCTGAAACGCAATACTAACAATTCGCCTGCGAACGGGTGAAGTTTCGTAAATCTTGTGCGTTTCTCATTGAAGTGAAACAAATCCTTCGCCCCACGATTAGTCTCAGAACATTCGAGCAACCTCCTGCAATCTGTTTTTTGAAGATTTGTTATTTTGAACGATTCATTAAAACGAACGTAAACACTTGGGATGAATTTTTAAAGGAACGGAACTGGCTGATCTCTATATTTGCAGAGATTTTCGAACTATTTCATAGGTCAACTGCACATAAAGAGGCGGGATTGTAGTTTTCCTGACGAATGACACGCCCTTGAGCACGAATTCGCGTGGTTTGAGAAGTTATTGTTTTTCAAGAGCGTTCGCAAGGGCGGCGCTTAAACCAATCGCATTCGCAGGGCAATCGTGCGCGAATTCAAAACGTTTCAGTTTAAGTTCAGCCTAAAGCTAACTTCATTGGGTGCATTCTATTCATTTGTACTATAAAACAAACATCGACTGCTACTAGCGACCGAAAGTCTCCGCTTTCTGTACATATCAAACTACACTGCTCAAAAGAATTAGGGGAGCCTTTAGAGTACTTTTGTTACCCTTTTAGACCCAACTTTTTGAATTATATTCTAAAAATCTAAAATGTGTGAAATAGATTCTCTCTCTCGGAATGCTTTCAGAATGAAATAGTAAAAAACGGGGTGAAAACCACAATTTTTAAAAAATAACTTTTGAACAAATTATAACAATCTTTTCAAAACTTCATTTGTTAAAAAAAAAGAAAACAAACCAACTTTTAAACATCTAAAAATGCAAGAGTGAAGAATTTAGGCAATTATGTCATAAAATATTTTCAGAGTGAATTTTATTTTACCACGTTATTCATATCTTCATTTGATTAGAACAAACATTATTTAATTCTTCAAAGGCCATGATTCTTACAAAAAGTACAACGAAATATAAGTGCGAGCTTAAATTAGTGAGAAAAAATCGAAAGTTGATTACGAAAAATGAAATCATTGGGGGTGAAAGGGAGCTTGCTCTCCTAATTGTTTTGAGCATTGTACAGCACTGGATATTCATCACTAATAGTTCAACTTTTTTCAATGCAAAACATTCCGATCCTATGGATACCGATCTGAATTTAAAGGTGTTCCAGAATTTAATCCAAAATCACCAAGAAAACAACACATGAAATTCCAGACACACATAAATAAGTCTATAAACTCGAGTACTTAAAAGTTATGACTCTTCAAAAACGATTTTAGATCCTACCTCTACCTATAACTAAAAAATCAGCTGTGAAAACCAAAGAGCTTATAGTTGAAGTTGAAAAAGTAAAAAAGTTTAAAAAAAAGTTAATCTTCATAAAATGTGATTTATTTTTATTGTACATACAAATTGAATTAAATATTTTTGAAAAAAAAAAATGTTTGAAAAATTGTGTTTATTTTATTGTTCGAGCAAACTCCTTTCAGGGTTTGGTCTGGGTTAATAGTATAAAAAGTGTAAATTTACAGATGTGATGATGCGTTACAGATCTGACAAAATTAATATATTTAGTTTTAGAGTAAAAATATTTTACAAAACTCAAATAATCTAGTTCAAACAGGCTTGGATATAAATTTGTCTAATCATCTTAAACAAGTGCTAAATTGCAACTAGCAATAAGTGCTAATTTTTCAATCATTAAATTTCATTACATACGTAAAATATTATGATTTATAGATCAAAACAGAGAACTGCAAAATATAATTACATTTATTGTTTCTTTTTTTGGTATTTTTTACACGGGGCTTTAATGAAATACAAATACTTTATATATAGATATATCTCTTCAAAATTAAACTGTTTGTAGCACAAAGAGATTGAGTGGTAGAATAGTTATTAACTGTCACAAAGTCTAAATTTTCGGAACTTAATTTTTTTCCAATATAAATTTAAAAATAAAAGTTAAATCAGCTAACTGCCAAAAATTTCTTCAAACAATTATTTTCAAGAAATGAGAAAATCTTCCTTTAATTCTTATGCTAAGTTTACCAACATGGTTTTTTTTTTCCTTTTGAGAACTAAAGAAGTTTTATTTGAGATTTAAGATTACACTTTTTCACTCTAAGATGTCCAATTTTAATAATCGAATTTAAATTCTTAAAAAAATCTGACAGAATGAAAGGAAAAAAGTACTGAGATCCCTAACAAACCTTTTGAAGTGATACAAAAAAAACTCTGATCTGTAATAAAATCAAAAGACAGTGTGCTGTCTATTTTATTACAGATCAGGCTACAGTCAGCTATCATTTAATTCAATGGGAAAAAAATGTGCAAGCCACATTACTCTGGCTGTGTTGAATACTTTAAGAAATCATTTTTTAGTATTGATAAATGATGGAAGTCAACTACATTTATCATGAACATAAAAACGTTGGTAAAATTATTCAACACAGCAATGTGGATTAGAAAATTATTTCTTCCCATTGGATTAACACAGAGAGAAGACTTTAGTTTGGAAACCCGGATACCGCTCTCCTTTCGACTTGACAGGATAAGTGGAGCTGTCACTTTTTCCTGAAGAGGGAATGGGCACTGGTCTCCAAAGCAAAGTGCATCAGTGTTAATCCAATGGAGAAAAAAAATATTTTCTCCTCCCCATTTCTCAGGCTGTATTGAATATTTTTACGAACAGATTTTTTATATGATAAATATAGCTGACTTACAGGTCCGGACAATGCCACTCTCTGAAATTGGTTCAAATATTTTTTTTAAAACTTTTGATAAATAATTTTACACAAAATATTCAAAGTGGGAAGATAGAGACCTGTAAGTTATCTGCACTTATTAAAAAAACGTCTAAAAATATTCAATACAGTCGGGGAAATGTGGATGTTAAATTTTTCTCTCACTGAGGCACTTGAGTTTGGATACCCAAGGTCCAGCAACCCCTTTCCCCCTTAAATAGCAAATACACTATCTCACTTTAAAGCCCTTTGTGCGACAAACAGTTCTAACAGGTGCGTGTGTGCATCAGTGGAAGGTGTAGAGGAGAAACAGAATGAGGCAGGCGCTGATCACCAGGGCTAGGATGATGGAGTCCCTCCTTTTCCGCAGGTTGACCCTCTGGATCAGGCTGTTGATGACGGGGAAGCGATCTTTGCTGTGGTTAAGGCTATTTTTTTAGATGTTGAAGGTTTTGAAAATTGGTGTGAAGGGACTGTGACGTATGACTGTTAAATAAAATGGCTGTTCCAGTGTTTATAACATTTTGATACTCATTACATTTACTAAAGAAATTATACATTAATTTTACTGATCCTAATAGATGTCACATCATTTAATGGAAAACCACACAAGGGTGTTGGGGAAAAAAAACAGCCCAAGCTTGGGTTATAATGGTAAAGCTATAGTTCCACAAAAGATGAGATAGACTTGAGGTTCAGGACAACAAAGGTAATTTTAGATTGAAATATAAAGTAATGCCTTGTTTGATTCGAATATGAATATCACAAGAAATACATATCCTACATTTATTAAGTGGAGATTAAAGGATTTTTATAGAAATTATACTAAAGGAAGTATTCTTAATTTGACCACATTCACAAAAAAAAAATGTTTTAATTGTATTCTACTTTTCATTATATTTAGAAATGATTTTAAAGATCACCTATTCAAAAATAGATCTAATTTTGATTTTCTGAACAAATATTTATTAGGAAGAAAAAATTAGGTTATGCAATTATGCATTCGTCCTGATTTCCAGACAGTTCTCAGAAGGTTTAATAAAGAAAAGTGTAAGTTATAAATGAAAATAAAATTAACAACAAAGGTAATATTCGATAGAAAAAAAATACTGCATAAAAAGGATACTGACTAAAGTGGTCATTTTTGTTTGGATAGCCTTCATTGCGAGTCTCTGGCTTAAAAGCTCTTCTTTTGTCTTAACAGCAATACTAGGAGACAGGAATAAACAGAAGAAATTAAAATGCTGGGAAATTTATGTCAGAAGTAATTCAACAAATAATTGTTAATTATTTACAAATAATATGACATACAAATTAAAAATATATTAGAATAGAAGATTAAAAAAATATTAAGTTTTAACAGGGCTCGAATAATCTCCGAAATTTTACCCGTCCCCAAGAACGGCTTATCCAACAATGTTTTCGTTCTCCTTTAACACTAACCTGTCAAACTTTAATTATATATAAATAGCTTCTAAATAAAAATAAGTTTTAATTTCTTTCAATAATATTACAAGTCAACAACCACATGCAATGAGCAACTTGTTTTTTGCATTCCGATTTCGTAAGCCTGAGCATGCTCATTTGGTCTGGTGAAAGAATTAACAGGATTTCTAGTTTAAAAGGTCATTTTTATAAGTGAAATCTAGACTCTTGTAAGATAACACAAATTTAAAATGCATCACAAACATTAAAGGGAAAATGGCAGTCCACGAGGACGTAGGGATCGAGTAATTAGTTGTCCTCAAGGAATTTTCGAACCAGGAGGACGGGCAGAATTTCGAGCCCTGAGTTTTAACATAAATTTATGAAAATCATAAAATTATTTACCCAAGTGAGAAAAAATTGAAAATCAAACTTAATAAGGGATTTTTAAAATATTTGAAAGGCATAAATAATGCAAAAATATGTAACAGATTTTACCTGATTTGATCATCTACCATTCTTTCAGAACTGAAAAATAATAAATAATTGATGCTATTAAAAAAAGTATAGATATCTCACAGCAGATGTAGTATACATTAAAATTAAGTAGGCATAAACAAATAGAGCATAAAAATACTGAAAATAAAAAGGATTTTCAAACAAAACACATTCTGTTTTTGTACTGGATTGTTAAATTATTTAACATTTGAAGAGTACAAGGGAAAAACCACTTGATTTCGTAGAAGGCTTTTCTCAATAGGCCTTTTTGGCAATGATAGCGAGACATCGCCTAAACTGGTATAAAGAAACCGGTTTCTCGCTTTGTTTTTCTTTTACTGCAACTCTTATTCAAGCCAGAGATCAGTGGACACGAATAGCACGTTTGTACCTTGAATGAAGAACTGAAAGAAAAACCGGTTTCCTGTCGCCAATGTCTGCCAAGCAGACACATAAGGTAAGACTCCTAAAAAATCAAGTGGTTCTTCCTGTGTACTATTCATTTCATCTCAGTAAAAACAAACAGTTACAGCTAATGCAAAAGAATGATATAATACAGCCTGCTAATTCCAGCTATCAAGCTTTATGAATTAATTAATTATTTAACCAGTAACTACCAGTCAACTAACTAACACAATATCATTAATTTAAACTTAAAGGTGCTACACCTAGGAAAAAATGGAATTTCAAATTCTATGGTAAAACAGTTATCACAATACATCACTATAATATATCAGTCAGTTAACCAATATTGTTAAGTTACAGCAAATTTAAAGCTAGTTGAATGTTGTTTTAACAAAGTTAAACAGCCTTAGAAATAATTAATAAATATACATTTCAGTTATTTAAGGGATAGTAAATTAGTTTAAGGGTCATTCCATGTGAAATCACCCAAATTTAGGAAAATTTGTTGCCGACTAGTCACCGATTTTTTTCAAAAAATTACCACTTAAACTTGTTGTGGAGAAACCCTCAAATATCAATTTTTAGCGCATTTTGTCGATTATTTGCTGAGATATGGACATTTGAAAAATGATCGTTTTTGACGAATTTCGGCCATCTTGGATTTAACACTATGCAAGTAAACTTCAATAACTTGAGAATGAATTGTTCAAATTTAACAATTTTGGTGTCCATTTGAAGCCATTTATATGAGAAATATAAATCTAGTGTTTAAAAGAAGTTTAAACAAAATTTTACTAAAGTTTTAGAAGGAAAATAAAAACAATCACTGTTAAAAAAATTTAAATTTCAATAGGCTGTAAAAAAAATAGGTATATTTTTTTTTTCTTTGAGACTTGGTGAAAGCATTAAATAATATGTGTTCTTTAAGTACAAAAAAAATTGGAGAGGTAAAATTTCTTAAAAGCTAAAAAAGAATTTTTTTGTAACCCGTGATATTGAGCGCTACGGCTGCAATAAATTGAAAAATAATTCTTCAAATTTCACAATTTTTGTGTCGTTTTGAAGCTTATTATATGAGAAATAAAAATCCAGTGTTTAAAAAAGGTTAAAAAAATGTTTTATTATAATTTTAGAAGGAAATTGTAAAAAAAACTCGGTTAAAATTTTTCTAAATTCAATATGCTTAAAAAATATGTACCCAATTTTTCCCACCTGAAAATTGGTGAAAACATTAATCAATATGTTTACTTTAAGTACAAAAATAATCAGAGAGGTAAAATTTCTTAAAAAATAGAAAAGATTTTTTTTTGTAACCCATGATATTGAGTTAACAAACTCACAAATGTAGGAGTAGGAATATATGACACTGAAAAGTTTCTAAAAAATAATTGTTAGTACTAGCAAATGAGATCCAGGTACATACCATTTTTAACATTGAGAAGAAATAATTTATTCCTTCCTGAAGTTTTCAAACAAGTGTTCAATTGACTTGGTTTCATCAGGGGTGATTTTGTATGTTCTCAACATTTAACAATCAAACAAAGGAGAGCTAAATTAATCGTGTGTAATATAGTTTGTTTCAGAATTTTCACAGTTTGCAAAGCAGTTCAGTGACAAATAGTATATCAAAAGAGTTAGAAGTGCCTCTTAGAAAAAAAAAACTTCAATTCTGCATTACTTAATATAAACAATCCCTGCACCTTTTGCCTATGGATTGTTTGTTTTTATTACTGAAAAATGACATGTTTTAGTGATGACTTGTTTTGATTTTTGAGGTTTTGTTGAATGATTTAATTTCCTGTGGTCATAGATTTTGAAGAAATTAGGCAGATGTTCAAAGCTTTTTCCTTAATAACTTACCATGTGGATTAAAGACTTTATTCTACTTGATGCAAAAGACAGTGTAAGGGAAGTGAAAACTTATTAGACAGGAATGAGAGATTCAATTTAAGTAAAATTATTGGATCGAATTACACTTTTATTGTTATAAAACCTTTTTAGTGCTTAAAATCAAGTTAACTTAACATGATAACGAAAATTTTATTTTTTAGAAACATTTTCATTGGCATATTCCTGCAACAAAGGGTTTTATAGCTCAGTACCATGAGTTACAAAAAAAATTCTTTTCTAGCTTTTAAGAAATTTTACCACTCCATTTTTTTTTGTACTTAAAGTACACATATTGATTAATGTTTTCACCAATTTTCAGGTGGTAAAAAAATGGGTAGATATTTTTTAAGCATATTGAATTTAGAAAAATTTTAACAGAGGTTTTTTTTTACAATTTCCTTCTAAAATTATAATAAAACATTTGTTAACCTTTTTTAAACACTGGATTTATATTTCTAATATAATTAGCTTCAAAACGACACAGAAATTTTGAAATTTAAAGTATTATTTCTCAATTTATTGCAGCCGTAGCGCTCAATATCACGGGTTACAAAAAAATTCTTTTCTAGCTTTTAAGAAATTTTACCTCTCCAATTTTTTTTGTACTTAAAGAACACATATTATTTAATGCTTTCACCAAGTCTCAAAGAAAAAAAATTATACCTATTTTTTTACAGCCTATTGAAATTTTAAAAATTTTGTGACAGTGATTTAAATTTTTTGATTTGATATTTTAAACAGTGATTTTTTTTAATTTTCCTTCTAAAACTTTAGTAAAAAATTTTTTAAACTTCTTTTAAACACTAGATTTATATTTCTCATATAAATAGCTTCAAATGGACACCAAAATTGTTAAATTTGAACAATTCATTCTCAAGTTATTGAAGTTTTAGTGCATTGTGTTAAATCCAAGATGGCCGAAATTCGTCAAAAACGGTCATTTTTCAAAAGTCCGTATCTCAGCAAATAATCGACAAAATGCGCTAAAAATTGATATTTGAGGGTTTCTCCACAGCAAGTTTAAGTGGTAATTTTTTGAAAAAAATCGGTGACTAGTCAGCAACACTCATTGGGTGATTTCACGTGGAATGACCCTTAAACAAAATATTTATTCTCAGATCTTTGAATAAAAAGTAGAAACAAGGTTAAAAAAGAACCGTCTCAAATCAATTACATATTTCGAAATGCAGAGCATAAAGTAGAACTGTAAACTACCAAAAAATAAATATGAAGGGCTGTAAAACACTTATTAAAGTTCAGGAAGGCATAGAACAACCCCTTATCATAATTGTTGCTGTTTCCAAATAAATCTGTTTCAAAATTTCAAGTAAATAAACAAATAAATTACTTTCTAAGATGCTCGTGTTCTTTTACATACAAGTCAGTTCGTCTGTTGAGACCAGATGAGCTTTTATATGCACTGAAAGGAAATAACAAGTTTTAAATTAAACAAGGTGAAAAGTTGACTTCAGTTCTATAAGCCTATTAGATAAAAATCAAAATATTAGCTGTAACATATAATAAATGAATTCTTAAGGCAATGTGCAAGACACTAATGTGTGAAATTTTATTGCAAAACCAGTTTTGCAAGTTAACCCAATAAAGTTTTAATACTAAATGATACATGGATATGACAACATTTAATTCAGGAAATACATGTTATTAGATGAACAACCTATTTTTGTTAAAATTAGATTTTTTTAAAGTAGAAAAATGAAAAACGGACAAAATAGGAATTCAATTTTATGTGTTTCCAAATATTAAACTTATTTCCAGTTTGATTTTTCAACAACCTGAGGAAAACAGACACATAAACCAATAAAGAAACAGAATTTCCAGCAACACAAACCTTTTTTCTACATCCATCAAATTTTTAAATTTTAAGTAGGTTTTTAAAACCATTTACTACATAAATAAATGAAAAAAAAAAACCTTTTAATTAATCATCGTCACCTTTCCCTGACCCACAAGTCGAGTAAATGGACCGGTAACATATTTTAATCATTCTTTGAGTACAGGGTAGCAGGCTACATAGCCTACACTCACCCTTACCAGGAAGGGGACATTACACAACTTGTTATGTTCGTAAACCGACCGACAATAAAAAACCCACTCACTCGATGTCCTTGCGCACAGAAGAGAGCAGCTGCTCGCGCTCCTTCCTGGCCTGGAGGTTGGCCTTGGTCTTGTTGAACTCGTGAGTGCAGTCCTGCAGGATGTCCCTGTGTCTCTGCAGGGTGTGGCTGGCACTCCCCCCGCCCCCTCCCGCGGACTGGCAGTGGGAGATCATGCGGTCGTTCACCTCGGTCAGCTGGAAATGAAGGTTATGTTACTTTTGAACTAGGTTAGGTAATGTTTGAATTATCGTCGCAATAGAGCTACACGAGGGCTATTTTAGATGGCGTATTTTAGAACCACAGTCAAGTGACGAGCCAACACCTGAATAGGCACGATACGCAGCGTTAGGACTTTGAATGATATTTAACGTGCACTCCTTTACACGGGGTATTATTTGTCGGACATTTTTTTGGCTGCATGGGCGTTTATAGGTCGGCAGTTATTTTGGCGATGCCTGGACCCAAACCTGGGACCTTTCGCATGCTAGGTGAGTGCCTAACCACCTGGGCTGCTCAGCCCACTATAGGCTAGTAACTAGAGGCAGTTGCCTGGTTTGTAGTGCTTTGCATTGCCACGCTACAGGTTTGGGGTTCGAATCCTGGGTTGGGTGAGAATGACTCATCCTTTCAACTCTTAAGTGGGTCGATAAAATGAGGACCAAACACACTTGGGAACTAAACACTGAGGTACGTGAGGCTGAACTCCTTACCAGGACATATGCATAGCCCAGAGCTTTTGCGTATGTCTACAGTCAGGATGTTAATAAATTGCAATTCACAGTCATATGTTAATAAATTTCAATTTTTATTGAGGCTTTAGTCCAAGTAATCCTAGATCAGGCCCAGAATGAGGAATGAAGTATCAGGTGAAGTGTTTTAAATCAGTCTAATGGATGCTGTGCAAGCCAAATAGGTATAGCATCAAAGTTAGGATACAATGTTCCCTGGACTTAGAATGCTGACATCTCGGAAGGGTCTTCTAATTCTAATAAGTAGTGTGGACTTCTTATCGTCCCATTATATACAAAAGATAAATAAAAAATAATAGTGAATTAGAAACATACCTTGGAAAGCAATTGTTCGATTTCTAGTGCCATAGTTTCAAACATGTGGTCGCTATTGGTACTGCTGAGCAGTGGTACGGTGTCACTACTAAAAGAAAGGGGGGAATAACATGCTCGTGAGTTAAATTGTACACGATTGATAACGATTAAACGATTTGATAACGCTACAACATACCACAAAATAAACCTTACCTTTCATTTTGGTACTCTTGAGTGCCATAACTCGTCCCTAACTTGCTAAAGGAAACTAATTTCAAATCAATTTCATTCTCAAATTGCCTTGCTTGCCGTCTTAACTCTGTTGAAAGAAAAATTTAGTGTTTGAGTAATTTTAATTCTTCAAATATACAGTGGTGGCCAAAAGTGTGGACACTTTTTTAAAGTTGCATGTAACTTTGTGTGCTTGTAAAATATATTAATTTTCACGTAAATACAAACATTTATACATTAAATTGAAGGTAATTTAATGCAGAATTTAGTAATACTAACTGCCAAAAGTGAGAATTAATATATTCTACCAGCACACAATGTTGAAAAACATGAAACTTTCAAAAAGTGTCCACACTTTTGGCCACCACTGTATACTTTCCTATAAATCCCATAAGCATGCCACGAAAATACCAATCATTTTTGCAGAAGGTGAGATAGCACATGTGGGAACTTGAGTGACGATATGCCTTCAAAAAGGACGATCAATGAGAGTTTTTTCACCTTGAAGGTTGAAAATTTGTTTAACTGCTTTTTTCACAAACATGTAGCACTATCTCTCAATTAAAATTTTATATTTTAAAGATATAAGGGGTGTCCACATTGAGAGCATTGTGCATATTGGGTATGTATAATAGGTACTAGATTTAAAGTCACGATAAAAAAAATGGAACTGAGATACTGTGCCGAATAGTGAATATTAGTGAACTATCGGTAGAAATTTACTGTACGGTAACCATTGGCGAACTTTCTGAAATCGCACCAAAAGTCCGTATTCTGGCCACTTTCCATTATAGAAACCCAACCGAGAAGAGCAAAATAACGGTCAGATAAGGTTGCCGGAATAATCCATCTTTACGAAGTCGAATCATCAGTCAAAGTCAGACAGGTTGCCACAAAAAACCATTTATCAACGAATCTGAAAAATCGCTCTAATAGTTACCGTACAGTAAAGGTGATCTGAACTAGTCCTGTTTGTGTAAGTTGAGTGGAAATTACAATTCATGGCCTTAAATAAAAGCTGAAACAGCAACTAAAGTATAATGGACGGTTTTGATTTTTGCGATTTACAAAATGTTGCCAAGCAAGGAAAGAGCCTAAAGAGAATAAACATTCTACTACATATTTTATTCAACTCAATAGGTGTAGCATCAAAATTTCAAGTGTGCCAAAAGTTGCTAATGAACGCAACAGCTATTACACCATAGCTCCAACTAAAAGTTTGCAATTTCATCTGTCAGATGCCCAAACAAAAATTATATTCTTAAGAATTATTTAGAAAAACTTATTTATATATGCATCACGATGAATATTGCATAATTTTAAGATAAGTCACACACTAATTAAGAAAAAACATCTCCACTAATTTGTCATGATGCTTACAAAAAAACACCTCATTAGATATAGAAATCAAAACTACAGTGTAACCTTGACGACCTGGTAGAAATTTACTGTACCTTAACTACTGGCAAACTTTCTGAAATCGCGCCAATAGTCCATATTCTGGCGACTTTTGACGTCATACTCTCTTCGCAACGATGACGTTTTCCTAGCTTACTGTTATGGGTTTCAGTCGAAGTCAGACAGGTTGCCACAAAAAACTATTTATCGCCAAATCTGAAAATCGCGCCAATAGTTACAGCACAGTAAAGGTGATCCAAGCTTGACAAAACTTTTCATTAAAAAATGTGTTTACTTAAGTTTTATTATGCTAACAGAAGGATCTAATATTCATTAATTCAAATATGGAATATTTTTCATAAAACTATGTCTTGAATGAGCTCAATTTTTAACTAGTTTCTTACTGTTGAAGACACTGCCCACGCAAGTTTCAGTTTCCAATTACTTTTTTTTAAGGTAAACAATTGACCAAATAAGGTATTCAAAATTTTTAATATACATTAAAGATGAGTTACCTTCCCAGTTACTTGATTCTGCAGCCATCGTGAATTAAATATAAAAATAATAACACATATGTTTCTTTCAAAAAAGATTTTACAGGAAACTTTGCGACGCACACTTGTTGTACAGATTTAGTTTGTTGTTAAAAGTCAGACATGTCGTTAAAATAAAAACTTGAGCTTTTAGAGTTGCAAAATAATTTATAAGTCAGTTTTATCTGGTTTTTATTAAAAGCTAACAAAGACACTAAATATTAATAAAACCGAAAATATATTCAAACTAAACAGACGATACATAAATTGTTGATTAATAGTAGGGATGGGTCGTTCACCACTGAACGAATCTCAAAGAACGATTCTTTAAAACGAACGAATCAACTGAGTGACTCTTTTAAAAGAACGGTCGTTCGTTCGAACGTTCGCTCTTTTTCAGCCAATCAGAAGGCCACCGATTGAGTCGAACCTAAGGATTCGTTCAAAAGAGTCACCTACTCAGAAAATCACTTGGTGGTTCTTTTCGGAATAACCTGAGAATATCGTACTTCCCGTCGTGTTCCTATGAGGTTGAAATTCCAGTTCGATCAAGTTAGAAAGTAAGGGGTTGGTTCTTTTCGAAATATCTTTCGAAAAGTGAGTTTCGAACGAGCACAATCGAACGATGATTTAGTGAATTGGTGCTTTACGGAATAACTTAAGATGTTGTAGCCTGCGTAGTGGTGAATTGAATTTCGTTCGGTTGCTTGTAACATGTCCCCATTGGTTGATTCCTACAAAAGAGTAATGGATCGTTCAGGCTGGTTCGTTTCGAAAAATTTCGGTCTCGTAGACACATGTTATCTTTTTCTGCTTGAGGACATGGGCATGGGTTGGGATGTGGTTCAGTGATTCCTGGAAGTTAGCCATTCAAAGTAATACATCAGTCAGCACTGAATGCTTTAGAACTGAGCTTCCATAATGGGCGCAGAAATTGTATTTAAGCGGCCTCTCACTGACTAAAAAATATAGTTTTTTGGAAATTTTTAGAACAAAACCGTGTTACTAATTACAAATATTCGCCATTTGATTATAAGAAGGTATTTTAGGTGCATAAGATATCCCTCTATTTTAGACATCGCACTGACTCAAGAAATGAACATATTTTTGTTCAGAATTTAAAAATACTTTATAATAAATAACTATCGAACAATTGTCATTTATACGTAGAAGAAGTTTGTGTATAATATATTACACTCAAGGGAGCATCGCACTGACTTACAAAAATTAAGAATAAAAACACAATGTTAATAAATACGACAAAAAAAATGTATATTTTGCGCATAATATATATGATTTTGCGCATATATATAGATGTCAACGGCAAGCTTGTTTATTGTCCCATTTCATACAGCCATGACACAAAATTTAGTCTTCTGCAAAAAAAAAAAATTGCGTGCTGTTTTGTAAATATTAAAATTAAATTAATTCCATTTTCACTTGATAATCATTTTTCGGTGGTATAAATGTTTTCTCCTAAAAAATAGTATAAAATTAACAATAAGGACATCTAATTTTCAACTAGAGTTTTTAGACTAGACTCTCGACTAAATCGACACATTTTAGGGATTTGAAAATTGTAGACACGCACATAATTTTACACGAATATGCGGAACTTAAAATATTCTATTTTTAGTTTAGTTTGAATTATCGTCGCACTAGAGCTATACGAGGGCTATTGACGACATTCGTCGTAATTTAGAACCACAGTCAAGTGACGAGCCGACTCCTGAATAGGCACCCAACGCAACCGCTAAGGGCGATATCGTAAGCAGCGTTGGGTCTTTGGAGCATATTTAACATGCACTCCCCCTACACGGGGGTATTCGTCGGACATTATTGACTGCACAGGCAGCTTATAGGTCGGCAGTTATTTGGCGATGCCCGGACCCGAACCTGGAACCCCCCGCATGCAAGGCAAACGCCTTAAACATCTAGATTTCCCAGACCCTCAAATTTATAGCATTAGTGTCTGCCTAAAAAGCAGCAGGCGCAAAAATGAAAAATAAACGTCTACGCGATCAGGGCCTGACCATGACCAGTTGGGGCCCAAGGCCCAGGTACTTTCAGGGGCCCCTTACCGAATGCATATGCATGGCCAACGAAAGGCTAAGGGTTCTCCCCCCCCCCATTATTTCATACTATTTTAGAATAAAGAATTTTTAAGATCTGGCTAATGCCCCTGATAAGGTTAATCAATACATATAATGTAAAGTTATGAGCATTAAAAGTAGGAGGTCCAATTAATCTAAGTAAGCCAAAGGTGCTTATTATTTTATTAGAGAAATTTCAAAAAACATGGTCAGTATGAATTGAGCTTATCATAAAGTTAAATAAAATAATGTAATTAAGTATTCAATTAATTATAGTGAATGAAGAAAAAGTTAATAAATTCATGTTAATCATAATCTTGCATATAAAGTAAACAAATGTCAAATAATAAAATTTAAGGATCATAAGGGAAACGCATATAGAACATTGTTATGCATATAGAATGCATTGAAAATAACAATTAAATACAATATTTTGTTTTGTTAATAAGATAGTTCGTTAATAATTCTCTCTGCTTTCAGTGCAATATGTATTTTCAATAAAATTTTTGTCAACTATGCTATGAAAACACTCTGGGCTGCTAACAATTCAAAACTATGATTTAAAATTAGTTTTTTGTAAAAAATATATTTTCATAACTTTTGTAAAACAAAATGCATAGGTTTACAGCCAGTTTTGGGGCCCCCCTAAAATCAGGGGCCCAAGGCCCGGGCCTTGTAGGCCTAGGCAATGATCAGGGCCTGTACGCGATTAGGTTTTAGATTAATGTGACCAGCCGTTTTTGAGACAATACCGCTCCGCTTGTCTCGTAAACTTTTGAGTGTTTAGAGAGACAATCCCACTTGTTGTTTCACTGTCCTTCGGACATGCAGTCCACCAAAACGTCCCACTATTCTGTTACAGTCATTCAAAATACCGAAAAAAGGGGATAATATAAATAAAATATAGATATAACAAAACATTTGTGAGCTCTTTGTTAAAAAAAACCCCACTAAATCTATTATTTATGTCCTTTAATTCTATATTTGTTTACTCAGTATAATGGTAACTACCCACTGTTCATTGGCATGTGTAATAGTAATAGTTTTGTCTCATAAAGTATGCCAATGTTTTAAATTTAGGGAGCTAAAGGTGTATGAAATGAGAAAATTTATTCGAAAAATAGAGGGGTGGGGTTAAAGATTGAATTTCCTGAGTCTTCGTTTTGAAAATCTGATCACATTATTTTAGATTATTTTGCTGCTTTGCCCTGCATTAAAATATTTTATCATTTATTCATTTCTTAAGGGGAGAACATAGTGTTAACAAAAAAAAAAATCAAATTTTTGAAACCAGTATTTTCTGATAGATGGGAGCCCGATCTTTCGAATGAGACCAATTTTGTATCGATCGGTTAACTATTTCTTACAAAGAAATTAAAATTATAAAAATAAACAAATGTGTCAAGCCTCTTTTGAATTACTAATTGTATGCTTGTATTATTAGTGCATTATATTATAAAATTAGTTTTTTTTAAGTTGATTTTTTAAAACTATTCACTGGCTCAATGCAAGAAAAAATTGCTGACGGTTAACATGAAATTCGGTTAACACGAAATGTTTCGGTGGTCCCTTCGAGTTCGTGTTAATGGGCTCGACTGTATTTATTTTTCGCGTTTTTCCCAAAACTATAATTTTCAACACATCGGTACACTTTTCTCTAAACCTATTACATATCTCTTAATAGGTTTTTTTTGTGTGTGCCATAAAACCATTTTAGATCTATTTAGGTCACCTCATTTTCTTTTACAAATTAAAAAAAAATGTCTTTTTGTCACTTTTCTGCGTTGAAAATCAGAGTTTTTATGAATTTAGAATATAATGTTTTTTTTAAATCAAATTTAAAAATTATTTTAGGCAAAAAAAACAGGTGACCAATATAAATCTAAATCACTTTCGCATAAACCAAAACAGATATAATTCCGAAAGGGCTAAAAAGGAAAACATGCTGCTATAATTGTTGCCCCTCAAGACGCTAAAAATGCCGATTATTGAATTTCGTAGTTTATTTAATTCTGACGTTTAAAAGTTTAATATCGAACTAAATGCCGTGTTTTTATTTGTTTAGAAAGAGACCCAAGGCATTTTTTTTTTTTTTTTTTAAAGACGTAAATTTTCCTTACCATTTAAACAATTTATTGAAGAATAATGACGTCTTAATGCTAAGTATTCCTTTTGGCATTCCCCCCCCCCCCCCCAAATTGTCGTTTGTTTATCAGAATAGCATTTAAAAATCGATTTGTTTAGATATTTTTATAGATAGTTTCAATGTTGATTATTGATATGAAATATTAGCCTTTTTATTTAAGTGTGCACTATATTACATATTTATTCTTCGAAACAAAATTAGCTAACTAAATTAAAAAGAAATAAAACAGTTTAAAAGCTTAATATTGAATGGTAGTTTTTAAATGCATTAATTATGTGTAAAAGCAGTTCTTAGTTAAAGTGTGTGTTACAAACTTACTTGTTATATTTTATATCTTAATTATTTTTATACTTGTATTATGCAAATGCATTGTTTTTATTAATAATAAAAAAAACAATTAGTGAACTTATTTTTCTAAGGTAGTAGTTTCTCTGAGTAACTTAAACAAACATTTTAACAAGAAAGTGTTCATAATTTACTGTGGTGAGTTATTAGTAATACCTACTGAAATAAAGTTGAAACTAACAGGGAACTTATATTAGCAAAAAAAAAAAAAATCAAAAAATTATTTTGATTTCGTACCGTCCTACTATACATTTTACATCGTACAGTTTTTACAGTACAACAACAACAACAGCAACAACAAAAGAATAACGAATGAAAAAAACCTAAAATTAAACCCAAGCTACAATAAACACCAAAAATGGAAAGAGAAGCTGCCCGAAGGAAGCAGCAAGAAAAAGAAGAAAAAAAATCTATTGTACTCAGCATTTCGAATTTCTCAATACACAATAAACAAGACATTCCACCCCGAAACCGCTCCCCCGAGAACCTCATCTCTATACCTCTGATTCCGAGAATTCTCTTTCTTCCCCCAAGACCAAATTCCAATAAACCGTCAATGTTCAAGGTTAAAGGGGCGAACGAAAAACAAGTACTAGAAAATATCCACTTTCACAGCAAAAGGGGTTCGCGAACTTAAATCATTTGAGTCAGTTTCGAACGATCGCTTGCGAACATTAACAGCCGACTCAGTCGCGAACGATCGTTCTCGAACTTTAATCAGTCGACTCAGTCGCGAACGATCGTCCGCGAACTTTAACAGTTGACTCAGTCGCGAACTGTAATCTGTCGAGTCAGTCGCGAACTTATTCAGTTGAGTCAGTCGCGAACGATCGTTCGCGTACTCAGTCAATGCACATCTTTCGCTAATCATGAATCCATCATTCGTAAACTAGGCAAAAAGTGCGAACTGCTTCTACATGTACGATTGCTTTTATTTCACCGTGAGGTTATTGTTTTAATTTACCATATTTGCCTTCAGCATATTGAATGTAATTGAACAGATTTTGTGCTCCGTAAAAAAAATCAAAATGTTAGCACATCTGTCATCAAGTTAATTAATTTGGAAATTAATAATATTTTTTTCCTAAAACAATTATAAATTCAAAGTTACGAAACCTTTTTTTAAGTTTAATTTCAGTTTTATTTTTATAAAGTTTAATTTCAGTTTTATTTTTATTAACTTTAATACTGCATGGAATTTTTAAAATAAACAACATTGCCATGTTAATGCAAATCAGAAAAAAATGCTAATTAATATTTAAAAAAATATATTATTAAGCTTTGTAAGTGAAAAATAATTTGTATTAATTTTAGTTAAAAATCTCAACATATTATTTAAAAAAGTCTAATGATAAAAAAAATTAAACTAATTAAAGTTATTGCAATCTAATGTACCCACTATTCCTCTTACATGCATGAAATTGATAAGTTATTGTTCCTTTTCTTATATGAATAAATAGACATACTAGATCAGATCAAGCAATGTCCAGGACCAGCTTCCCAAGCTAAAACGCTAACAGCCAAAAGCGATGACTATTGATAAGGAAAAAAAACGCCTTTCAAATTCCTCTCGGCTTTTACAGAGTGTGTGTGTGTTCCCCCTCTGCCCCCCCCCCCCCTCTCCTACAAGGAGAGATGTCTTTCCACCATACTTGGCATAACGCCAACCCTCATCTGCGGGCGCTTGGGTTTTTTTTTTGGGGGGGGGGGATACAAGAAAAAAGAACGAATCAGAAGATTCGTTCTTTTGAACGAATCTTTGAAACGAACGGGAACGATTAGAACGAATCTTTTAAAAGAACGGGTCCGACCCATCTCTAATTAATAGAGAAGGTGATGCCAATTTTTAATTTAGGAAGACATATGAATACAAATGATGCAACAAGATGACTCTCAAAATTTTGATCAAAATATTAATCTGCAGACAATGTAAATTCTTGAAAATTATTTTTCGTTAAATATAGACATTTGTTTGCGGACAAACAAAGAATCAATGTGAAATATATGTGTGCCATAGCTTTGGACAGTTTTCTCAAAATAAACACGTCTGATACAGCTGCATTCCCCTCAACTCGTAGTTTCCTTTTGTTGATGTTTGAAATCGTAAACAAACCCGCGCTTGGTTCTAAAATAATAAAATATTATTTTATCCAATCTAGTTCACTAATAAAAAAACACAACAACATAAATATTTTCAAAATTTGTTTTGTGAAATATCCCCACAAATCTATGTAAAGTATCTTTTTGTGTGTTCAATGGATCGGTATTAACTCTTTTTCAAAACATGTCACGTAATACAATGAACAATCCTTCACTGCAAAACGACTGGTTTCCAGAGAAAGCAGGCATGAAAATGCCTCCTCCTCATCCCGCCAATTTCAATAACACATCTGGTGTTCATAATTTTGCAACTTCATCAGTCACCGCACCTCAAGATCCTATGTCACATGCCCATCTACACGCGCAACCATACAACTCTTTTGGACAACAGAACTCTTTTCCAACTATGAACAATTCCTATGGTCAACCCCTAAACCAGAACTATAATTCCCAATCGAACAGCAACTTGAACTATGGATCGAATTATGCGGATAGAAAACCACCCCCAGGTTACCCCTTTCCCCCAGAAAATTCCCCATTCGACCCACAAACTTCTTCCCAAATGTCTTTCCCATTCCCACAGAACAATAATCACTTTAACAATGCAGCCCCGGTCCAACCTCCATTGAACAACCCATCATTCAGCGGTCGTTTCCCATTCCGACAGCCTCCTCCATTCAGCAACAATTTCCTACAGTTTAATCAAAACTGTCGTCCAATGAACAACAATGGGCAGCCTCCACACAGTGGGCCATTTCTGCACCAGCCTCCAAACGTTTCCGAAAAGCCCTTTCATCAAAATGTACCTTTCAACAACCCGAATGCGATGTCATCCCAATTTTCTCAGCCACCGCCAAGTTCTTTTTGTGTTCTACCTCCATCAGTGCCTTCTGTGACACAAAACAGTGAAAATCCAAACCAAACACATGTCACTGCAGTTGTGTCTGAAAAAGAACTGAAGTTGGTTTCTTTTCTAAAAAAGTTTCATATTCAGAAGAAGGAGAAATCTAAAAGTAGAATCACTGTAAGTTTTTGAAGCCGCGTTGTTTTGCTTAATTTTTTATGCTTAATTTTTTTTTTCCCTAATAGTGATTAGCTCTGGGTGAAGTGTAAAATAATTTATTACTTTTCTATTTAGCAGGCACACATAATTTTTTTTCTAGCATTAAAACACAGTATATATACAGTTAGAAGTTACCTTTCATTAACTATATCCCATTTGGTAATGTTTGCATAGTTTTGGCGACTATAGCTTGTACCCCCAAAATAGAAAGTTCAATTTTTTTTCCAGAGTTAATTATCAATTTATAATGGCATTTTGGCATGTTTTAAAGTTTGAGAAAAAAAAATTTAAAACGTTAAGTTACGAGTTTCAGTCAGTGACTGAGCAGTAAGTCTGTCTGTCTCATAATCCCAAATTTGTGGGTTTGAGCCCCGGCTGAGTCACCTGAATGGGAAAATCGTAGGCACGCATGTCATGTGATTATGTGGTATGTAAAATATCCATTGAGTACCCATTTGGCTTGGGTTCTCTCAGCAAAATTAAATCTGGTCTTACTTTAACATTCACAGACGGCTTTGATTCATTGTAATGTGAGGCCTGAGCGTCAAAATTTGTAATTTTTTTTTTGAAATTCTGGCTTTGTTTGAAGTTGTACGTCAATGGAAGCTAGTACAGCCCTTCTGCCTTTTAGGAGGCACACATAAATAACAATCATTTAATTTAAGTTCAATGTTTTTGCAATCATACTAAAAATTAAAGTTTCTTTTATTGTTGTTGAAATTCTTGCTTTGTTTCAGGTTGCCGAATTTCGTTCTTCACTGCAGCAGGCTCTCTTGCTGTCTAGTATGCTGCAAGTGAGACAGCAAAAATTACAGTCCCTTCTGCATTGCTCAGACGAAGAATGGGAAAAAGAAATGAAAGAAGTTGCTCAAATAGAAGTAGCTATGCTATAATGAAGATTTTTCTTTTTTTAAAAGGGCCATGCTTAGATTTTTTAGATTTCTTGTGTTTGATTGATAGACATCATAATTAGTATTAGATAGGCAGATCACGTGACACCCAATGCTAACGACGGGACGCGCATGGAGACCAAAATTGGAGGGCCATGGGACAAGCATTGCCACCACTTTAAGGAGAAAAATGACACAAAAAAATAAATTTAATTATAACATTAAAAAAAAATACCATAACAATACTTTTTGCATTTTGGAATATTTTTAAGTGACTTTAAAAAACATAAAACGCTTTTATTTTTTGCAATTTTAGAATGAAATGGTTTTTTTTGTAGTATTTTTCTCCTTAATGTGGTGGCAACACTGGCCCCATGGCCCTCCAATTTTGGTCTAATTGCACGTCCCATCATTAGCATTGGAGGTTGCGTGATCTGCCAATCTAATACTTTAACTAAGATATCTGCGGTTTGACCTGCCTTGAGTTAGTTTCAGGAAAAAATGGAAACACATGCATTTTTTTAAATGTTTAAATTTTAACTAATATATTTCGATTTTGTTTAAAGAAAACTGCATATATTTGAATGTTTTGGTTATAACGCATTGATGACAGGTGATTATTGTCAAAAACATGAAAAAATTAACCTGAGCTAATATGGTGAACCAATTTGCGAATAATGAAATTTCAAAACTCTCAGGCATTCTACTCTATAGGTGGATGATGCTAAATTAATTCAAAAATACAAAAGTCAAAATTGCATGCTAATAGAATTGTTTAACTTCGTGGATGGCAACAGCTCCAACAGTATTTAGTGTTTAATTACTTTAGTTTCAGTATTCGAAAATGAATTTTCTTAGAATATTTTACTTATTACATTTTTTGAATGCCAACTTCTTGCTGTACCGTTGGTTGTTCAAATCAATTGTTAAAAAAAGCCGTCGTAGAAAGAAAAGTTTATTTTCATCTATATCAACTCGACCAATTTGAGATTGAAACCAAAGCAACCGCATGAATTCAAAGAATGAAAAAAAATTAAAACAAGAGTGTTACTTCATTTAAAACATTCCCATTTAATAATGAAGAATCATGTTGTTCAGAATTTTTATGGAGAATTGGTTTTGTGTTTTATTATAGTGTTAGTATAATATAGTGTAATTTAATCTATTGTGTTGGTTACAGAGTCAAATGTCTGCTATGTGCCAAACAATTTCCATGCCTTCAAACTTGAGTGCCATCCAGAGGAAGCTGAAGCTCATTAAAAAGAAAAGGGTAATACAAATTTTATTGCTATAACTATGTACCTTTTGTATGCTTGTTATATAATTGAATAGTTAATTTAAACAGAAAGGGGCAGATTACATGAGTGACAGATTATTCTGTTACATACCTACTTGTTCGAATAATATCAATAACAGTTTTTTTTGTATTCTTAGGAGTTAAAACAGAAACTGAAGCAAGAAGCTTTAATTATAAAGCTCAAAAAGGAACAGGAAAAAGAGGCGCTGAATCAAGAAATCGACAAATGGCTTGACACAATAAAAGAAAAGAACTTGAAACAGGAAAGGGTATGTGGTTGATTTAACCTTTCATATGACCTGAAAGGGGGCAAAAATGAAGGGTTTATTTTCCATACATTTTTTCTTCTATAAGTTAAGTTTAAAAATTTAAAAATTAGTTTTCAATAAATTAAATATTTGTTTTAGAAAATCAGAAATTAATCTATTTTGGAAGCGTTTTCCTAACTCAAAATCATTTCCCAGTAAAAAAAGTAGAATATCAGTAAAAATTCATTTTATACAATTGAAATTTATGTTTGGTCCTAGAAAGATTTGTGCTTAAAAATATGGAAAAAGAAGGGTTCAAAGCTCAGAAGGTTAGTAGCAAAATGTCATACTGTCAAGTTAAAATTCATAGAGAGCTTTAAAAAATCTAACTAATTATACTCTATGTAGAAAGTCTGGTATAGGTTAAATCCTTTTGGTATAATAATATAAATAAGCCTAAAGTTTATAATGGTGCTCAAAAAGTATTCAGACTAAATATTTAATTCATGATTATTAAGAATTACTCTAATTTAACCCGAATCTTTAAATATTGAGTTACATTAATATTTTTTTACTCATATTCAATTTTTTCTCTATTGCATCCTGTAAAATGAACTAAAAGCATTTAATTGCTGTTTGTTTCAAAATTAGTAGAAATAACACCAACAGAACCAGAAAATTTACATATTGATGTACATAATTTTTTTGTACCAATATTAATTTTTTTTTCAATTACTCCTTGTACTTTTTGGTAGAAGAAAGTGAACTGTATTATAAGAGTACCTTAAACTATACTTTTGTTAATTGATCATAGTGTTTACTGTAAATGTCTTTACTTTTTAGGAAAAAGAAATGAAGAAAGAGGCTGATTGCATCCTATCCGAAGTTCGCCGAAAAATACAGGAAGCCAAACGAACAATTGAGAAGCTAAAAATGTTTGAAAAGCTTAGGCAAGTAAGGCAGGCAAATGCCGAAAAGAAGGGTAAGTTCTCTATGTGTGCTTTGATAATTTAAAATTTTTAAAAGCTTTTCCCTGTTCCTATAATTAAAGTCAAGTATTGATAGAAATGTTTTATATATACTCTTAACTGTACTAAGGTTAGTTATTATATTTCATGTTTTTAAAAAATCAATTTTTGTCTGTGGTTTTGAGAAAATCGACATTTTTTCTGTTTCTGTGCATATGGTTTCTTTTCGATTTGCTATTCTATGCATTTGCATTTTGTGCATAGAGTTTCTTTCTATTCGATTTGCTAGTTATGTAATAGTTTAAGGTCATTTTTCTGAAAAACTTTTACTATTCTAGGCTATAAAAATTAATTTCATCAGTGTTTTAATTTTAATGGCTACATTAATTTAAAACAAAAGTATCTTATTTAAAAGTTCTGAAAAAATAAAAGAACCTACTTTCTTATAACTTTAATTCTGGCAGAAATTCTTAAAGTATGGATTATGGATAGAAGGAATAGCAAAAAAAAAGTGTTAGATACATATCTGATATCTCAACTTTCAAACAAAAAAGCCAGTGGTTAGGCGAAAGTTCAAAGCTTGTTTAGACACGCAGACGGACACAAAGTGAAAAATATAGTTTTGTGATATTAAAACTTTCAAAGGGGGAAAAAATTGAAATTCGATAGTTAGAACACAATTTGATTCCCCCCTTTTTTCTCCTTTTTAATAATTTTATAAAAACTAAATTCCTTAGTGCAACAGTCTATTAGTGGGCTAAGGCCTGCAGTGCCCAATTTAGCTTTCGTGACTAAGGGCTCTGGGGTGCATATGTCTCAGTTAGGTGATCAGCCTCACAGACGACCCCCCAGTTTTTAGTTCCCAAGCATGCTTGTTCCTCATTTTACCGACCCAATTAAGGGAAGAAAGCTTGAGTGAACCCCTGACCTGTGGCACTACAATGCAAAGCACTACCACTGAAGCTCAGGGCCTTAATAATTTTATATCATATAAAAAGCAGGGTTGGGTTTTTACCGGTAAAAACCATTTTACTTCCTATGCTTGAAAACAAATATTTCATAATCTGTGTATAATTTACACTTATTATATGTGTGTACAATTAGACAGGTGTTGTTCTTGATGTTTATAATTTTTTTCTTTCTATTGTGGTATGAATATTTTTGAAATTTTTTTATAGTAATTTTTATGGAATATTTGTTCTTCAAACACATCAATGCCATAATCAAAATAAAACTAGAATTCATCATCAACAAGAAAAAAAATTATTGATTTATCTGTTTTTTGGTAATAAATATGTTATTTCTGAAAAGGTGGGAAAACATGTTTTTTTACCAAGAGTGGCAAAAACCATGGGAAAAACATGTTTTTACCAAGGCGGTAAAAACCATGGTAAATACCGGTAAAAACTTTATATGGTAAATACCATGCCAACCCTGATAAAAAGTTCTAAGTTAAAAATTTAATTGATTTGTTTGCCACATGACCAGAACATTATTTCTTTCGACTATTTCATATCAATAACATCCCGAATCGCCTCTTTTCAGGCTTGTTTTCCGCCCAGCCCCAGAACTCCCTCTTCGAATCTAAGATGTCCCATTTACGGTCTCTAATGCAGTCGCAGTTACGTGACTACAACAATGAAGAAAGGGCCCTCAAGGTGATGCTTGAGGAGGAGCAGGGCGGAAGGAGGGAGAAAGAAGAGGGGTGGAGGGTTCAGAGGGGGAGAAACATCCAGGAAAAGAAGAAAAAGAACATCGAGGAGTGTCTCTTCGGAGTTGCAGGTTTGTATATTTTACTACTAGAGGGTTCAGAAAAAATTCATGAAGCTGAAAATTTGAATCTATACATAAGTGAGTAACTTGTGTTCAAAATGTCCTCGCACTAAGATAATGTTGCGAAATTTTTTAAAATCATGTCACAGTTTGCCAGGACAATTTACTTTATTCTCAAATAACACACTCTCACTCACAAAGTTAATCGTTATCAACCTTATAAAGCCGCCCCGGTGGCACAATCGTTAGGATGCTAGCCTTTGGAGCTGCTGGGGTCAGGCTCGAATCCCGGTCAAGCATGGATGTTTGTGACCGTCAATAAATATTGTTATTTGTCTATGTGTTTGTGTCGTCTCTTTCTTTGTGTGTCTCTTGTGCTTGTGTCATTTCTGGGGTTGAATACAATAGACCGTTCAGTGAACTTGCCCCCCCCCACTAAGAAAGTCATAAGTCAACTTTATAAAACAGAGAACAACCGCTAAACAGAAACAATCGCACAACATATTTACTCTGAAGCTCTTCAGTTCAGCAGGAGCAGAATTCCAATCAAGCACATAGCATAAGCTGAGAGTTATTATGTGCATTGGCAATCATTCTTGAGCATTCCAATAATGCTATGAATATCCTGTTACGTAATGGCCGAAACCTCGAGAGTAGGATATGATGTAATGTCCCCAAACTTATCGCAAACCTCAACAAAAGCATCACATATTTTTGAATGCCTCTTATGAACCACTATTACCAGATTTGTTTATCTGAACTTGTAAACTTTTTTTTTGCTAGGAAGCATTAAAGAGAAAAATATTTAATTAGCTATCTTATTCTTTTAACAGAAGAACCTTCTCCTGACGATCCTTTATTTTTGTTCTTTCAATTCCATAATTCGGGGAATACCAGCATTGAAAGTCTTGTCCCTATAAGGTAAGTTGAAATTTGTTTAAGATTTCTATTCATCGGCTCTATTTAAGAAGTATCTATTGCAATACAGTGAACCAAACTTGCATTTTGGTGTTAAAGACATAGAAATGTGCATTTAATTGTAAACTTATTTAATTGTAAAGCTTTAACTCTCTTTTACTACAACAATAAACTGTAATTCTTTTGCTCTTTAACCAGTTTGTGACTACTGTTGATGTGTCATACCTTTACTTAAAATTTAATTTCTACTTAAAGCTTTCTCTAAGTGCTAAATTTGTATTCCATTACAATTTCTTAGACTTTCACTTCTGATGTTTTTTTTTAATTTACAGTAAATATTATTATTTCTTTTAGTATGTCAACAAGAATAACTTGCATAACATAGCAATTACAGCAACCTCCCATTATATTACGCTTCTCAAGACAAAATATAAAAGCCACAATTTTAACCAAATGCATGATATAACGAGCGATTTGATAAATATTATACTTTTGATGTATTCATGCTCGCAACAAAATTTTTAAACTAAAGCACAGTATGTATTTGAAAGATAAAACTAAATCATATTAAATAATCCAACTACTCTAAAACAAGAAACAAAAATTTAGACAGAACCTATTATTATTAATTTCTAAAGACCATACACATTATTGTGCTGGTGATACTACACATATATCACTCATTTGCTAGAAAAATATCCTTCTAAATTTTCTGCTTTGATTTTTCTCGTAAAACCTGTTTTTCTAGCAAACATTAAGGGGAAAATTTTTCGAGACGTAATACAATTAAGGCGCTATATATATCCGAATGCACGAGAGCCCAGTCAGTTAGGCATCCACCTAGCATGCGAAAGGTCCCAGATTCGGGTCCGGGCATTGCCAAAATAACTGCTGATCTATAAACGGCCCATGCAGCCAAAATGTCCGACGAATAATACCCCGTGTAAGGGAGTGCATGTTAAAAATCCTTCAAAAACCTTACGGTTGCGTTTGGGGCCCATTCAGGTGTCGACTAATCACTTGAGTGTGGTTCTAAAAAATACGACGCTCATCGCCAATAGCCTAGTGCTACGATAATTCAAACCTAACCTTCCGAATGCATGATTTAATGAGGAGCAATATAGTGAGGGATTACTGTACTCACTGACGCTTCTTTCCAGGCACCAGTGGGATGCGCACCTGTCAGAGGAAGGGGAAGCCATTCCTCGACAGTGGGTAGTGCCTGTTGCCCCAAGCAATCCATCCTGGGAGGTAGGCATTTTACCCTATCAACTTCAGAGGCTGCATTATGATAAATCAGGGCTTTGGGGTACAATCTTAGGGTTACCAGACGTCCATATTTAGAGGCTCTGTCCTGCCGTTCATATTTTTAATTTTTAAAAATCCCTAAATGTCCGTATTTTTGAAAATTTAATTAATTTTGAAGATCTTTAAAGAAGTTTGTATGCATTTCAAATTGTAATAGCTTACTTTTTTAGTTTGCTCCACAACATGTTTTATGCATAGAGTCAGACCATCGGTCCTTGTCTTTAGATATATATAGATTTAAAAACAAGGACTTTTTGAGAAAAATTGGTTCAGTAGAAAAATATTCTAAAATTGTTTAAATAATATAATGTTTAATGTGCTAATAATAAGGTTTTGTCTCAATTTTAAATGTGTCCTGTTTTTTACTTTTTTGACCTGGTAACCCTATACAATCTTAAGGGGATTTGTATGGTAACAGATCTCCATACAATTCCAATGGGGAAACTTTGGCCCTTTTTTTAAAATAAGGTTTACGACATCTACTTTGAAAACTTACCAAAAAATACATAAGAAAGTTATTTCCTTTAGAAAGACTATATACCTTTCTGATGATCATATTATTTTATTTTGGATGTTTAAATAGTGATTACTAAAACGTTGTGGTGTGTGTTCCACAGCAAATCTGATTAATTTGAATTTAACTGCATATTCCGTGTTGTCTCGGTATGCAGGCAATTTTTATTCAAATGTGTATGAATGTTGTAAAATGTTGTATTCGCTAAATCTTATTATTATGTTGCATGGCAGACTTAATTCCTGTTTGTTAAAAATCGATCATTCTGTTGTAATTGGCTATCCATAAGATAATGAAATTCTATTTAAAAGTAATTGGAGACCTTTTTTATATGAGAAAAGCAATCTCCCTTACCTTTATTTTGAAATTTTATGTAGTACAACTAATGTTCTTTATTTTTTTTTTTATTTAAGGAAGCTTGCAGTAAAGACTGAAGTTATCGTCATCATCTTAAAGAAAGATAATACAATGGACTATTCTTACTTAAGTTACGAGTCATGCACAACCAAAATACCCATAAAGAACTGCCGAATTAACCACTATATATATTTATTAAAAATATCTATTTAAATTGAGTATTTTGAATAAAGTTTTCGTATTAATTAATTTGTAAATTTACAAGAAAAAAATATTATGGCATTGTTGGTAAAAGTTTATTTTTTCACTTTTTTTTTACATTTTATATTTTATGTGTAAATATTTTGATAAAATTATTGGTTAATGTGCATCAAATGAAGAAGCGCCCTTTTTTGTTGTAATCATTATTCCTGTTGAATGAATCACAAGAAGTTATATAATTTGACCGCTCTATTGGAGAAATAATAAAATAATATTTTTAAAAAAATCAGTTTTCAGAGGCATTACAACCATTTTGCTTATTTTATAATGATTTTAAAATTGTTTTAAAAGAAACAAGCAAAACATAAGGCAATGTTAGTAAAAGTATTTCTCATGTTTTCGTTTATGAGTTTAAAGAGGAAATGCGTTTATAAAGCTTGCATGGTCCATGCTTTTTTTTCCAATTTTGATAACCTAATGTACACAATCAGCCTAAATTATGGAGGAGTCGATAGATGGCAGCACCTGTCAGTACGATGCCAAGTCGGATTCCTGCCATTTAGTCTCTATGGGCATCTTTTCTCAGAAACCGCAACCCCTCGCCTTAATCCTTGCCCGCTTCGCCGGAAGAGTTTGGATTACCCAAATAGCATTAGTAACAACACAATCAGAAGGTGTCACTCATCACTTGATTGTTGTTCTAAATTATGAAGCCTGTCGCCGATAACCCCTTGTGTATATCTAGTGCTATGAAAGTTCAACTTAAACTTTACCACACAAACTACGTGGTCTTTCACATCTTGAGTGGGTAGATAAGATGAGAAGAAACCCACCTTGGGAACTAAACATCTTAACTCTCTATCGTTTTTTTGCGATAAGCAGTTGCCTAATGAATCCCTCCCTACCTAATGAATAAGTAGTACCCTAATGAATGTTTTGATTTAAAATTGACGGTAGGGTAGATCGCGCCATTTTAATTGAATTTTCATGCAGAGTTGTGTTAGAACAATTACAAATTGTTACAAACATAGCGTACTACATTTCATAACTTATTTTGTCGGGATTTTTAATCTTCAATAGAAACTGGTTAAAATTGTTTTTTCTAAAGGCTTGCAAAGTGGCGGTATTACCCCGGTACCCGAGGCTATGTCGCCACACCATCAAAAACACAGCAAATAATCTATGAATAATGAAAAAGAATGTAACAAAGCACAAAATATAGCACTAAAATAGGTTTAATTAATTGAAGAAGTAATTAAAAAGTTTAACCAAAATCACAATTGTAGTAAATGGCTATTACAAGTGACATAGTCTTCCTATTCTTAACAAAGTAACACCGTGTAATAAATGACTATTTGCCACACTATTCTTTAAATAAAAATTGTGTTGGCCTAGTAAATGGCTGAATTAAGTCTCTGAAGTTTTAATCTGAGCAAAAATCCGAAAGAAAAAGATGGAGGCATAACCCCGGATTTCATTATTTCATTAAATATAAAAAATAATTTTGAAAAATTAAGCTATACAATTTTAAGACAAGCATATAGATAATATAAAACTAGTTATCTGTTATAGTATATCTCTACAACATAGGTATCAGTTAGTCGAATTAATTTTTGTCATTCGAATTTCACTTGACTTCTGATTATTATTATTTTTGTAACATAGGGTAGGGTTGGATACATAAATATTGAGGCTTGTGTGTTTGATCAGAAACCCGCTTATAAACCTTCCGTCATGTAAGACAGACACAGAAAGAATTTTTACTGTCACACAGAGAGAAGTTACACCCAGGGCGAAGGCAGGAATCGAACCTGCACCCGGTACAGTGCGCAGACTGTTAGCGGAGACAGCTATCTTAACCATACGGGCCCATAGAGTTGGGAAGGAGGAGCAGAGGGGTCTATCAGTTCAAATAGTTTAAGGGGTCATAGGAGTCTTAAAAATGTGCAAAGAAGGTGCTACAAAGTATAGTTTGATCGTTCATGTAATTTTTTTAACTACTCAATATATAAGTATAATTTTTTTATATGTAATTCTTCAAGATTTATTTAATATCAAACAAATTTTAAAATTTATGAAACTTTAGCCAAAACTAAAATAAATGATATTAAACGAAACCTATTTTAACACATTGGGATTAGGCTTGCGCGGCAAATTTCGAGGTCAAAATTGAAAAAATGACCAAGAAAATGACTTTATATTGTACAAATATGTACAAACTAGGACTTGTACCTAAATTCTCATCTCAATTTTAATTAGAAATTATTTTTAAAAAAAAATTATTTTTTTAGAAAAAAGTTCTTAAAATAATTTCAAATTAAAATTGAGCAGAGAATTTAGGTATAAGTCCTAGTTTGTACATATTTGTACAATATAAAGTCATTTTCTTGGTAATTTTTTCAATTTTGACCTCAAAATTTGCCGCGCAAGCCTAATTCCAATGTGTTCAATAGCTTTCTGTTTAATATCATTTATTTAAGTTTTGGCTCAAGTTTCATAAATTTTAAAATTTGTTTTATAATAAATAAATCTTGTAGAATTACGTATAGAAAAATTATACTTAAATATTGAGTAGTTAAAAAATTACATGAAGGATCAAACTATGCTTTGTCGTACCTTCTTTGCACATTTTCAAGACTCCTATGACCCCTTAAAGCAGGTTTTTCGAGCTACTGCGCATAACATACCGGCACTGAGGTATCTCAAGATGCACCGCTCTAGTCTGCTTCTTTTGTGCGTTACTGCGCACGTACATGGCCCATGGCCCGCTCTATTATCTTTCCTAACTCTATGCGCGGGCCCCATTTTTATAAAGAATGGAGTAAAAAAAAATTAACATCGAATGTCTCTTCGTGTGAGTTGGTCGAGGGGCTTGTCGCGTATAGCTTTTGGTGCATAGCAAAACCCTTTGACAACCCCAGTTCTCAATTGCAGCACCCATGCAATCAGGCAGTCACACTTGATTGGATTTCCTGAAAAATACAAAAAAAAAAAAAATTATAGATTACAAAAACATTGAAACTAACAATTTTCATGATAACTTGAGTACTAAGAAATAATTTTGTTTTACTCCGAAGGTAAGATGCATAATAATGTTTCAGAAAAAGAAAATGTAATGAAATGACTGAATGTAAGCTATAAAAATTAAGGGTACACTTAAAAAAAATATATAAAAAGGGGACGTACATAAATTACGTCACGCTCAGAGGGAGGAGGGAAGGATGGGGTATGCCCCAACGTGACGGATCGTGAAATGAGGGGGGGGGGGGGGATCGCTTGAGTGACGTAACGATTCGGACGTTTATAATTTTGCAAGTTAAATCTGTTGTACATAGAATAAAGTTTCTGAGAATTTTTTTAAAATCTTTTTAAATTTCAGAAACAAAGGGGAAACATTAAAATTAACTTTTTCTTCAAAAAGGGGGGGGGGGGGTGCAACTACGTGACGTAATTTAAAGGGGAGGTGTTCGATCAAACGTGACATAGGGGGAAGGGAGGGGTCGGAAAAGTCAAAATTTGGCGTGACGTAATTTATGTAGTCCCCAAAGTTATAAAATATATATAAAAAGGTTTATTAAAATATATAAAAACGCATTGATAGTATCCCGAAGTGGCCAAATTTCATATTATACACTATAAATTATAAAAAACTTTCATTTGGGTATATTTTCTATTATTTCATTGTTAAATGTTATTGACACTATGAGAATATACAGTTTAATTTTAGGGGGGGGGGGGGGATAGAGGCTTACCATGACAATATGAGAGGGTTTTTATTTATATATTGAATGGGGGAATCACAAAGACGCTATAATAGGAAAATCGAAAAAAGTTGGGAAAAGTTAAATAAGTTCAGATATCAGATTCAGCACCATTCAATTTTAAAATGAACTATTAACTATCACAGAAAAGCCAAATTGAACAACGAACAAGGGAAAGAGCTACCTTGCGGAAATCGCCACTGCGCAATTCTGCTACTTTAGCCCAGTCAACGAAGGCCGAAAATGGAACTCATTTTAGAGAAGTTGAAAGTTTTACAGTTAATAGAGCATAAAGGGTTTCATTGTTTTTCCCCTGGAGCTTTATCTCACCCTAACCCCTCCCCCTCTCCCCTTTAAAAAACCCAACCACTCATCTTGAAAAATCGTCGCAACTCGTCTCGATATATATAACTATTCAAGTCAATCAGTTTATTGAACATTTATGTGTAACAAAATACAATAAAAACAAAAAGTCAAGTTAATTGTAACTTTCCATGATTGAACTTAATTGAAAATATTGTGGGGTATATGCAGTGTAGAGGACATTTTTTCTTTTAAAGTGATGGTAGGGTCCAGTGGCGTAGCTAGGTAACCAAGGGCCCTGGGGCAAATAAAAAATTGGGGCCCCACTGCTAGGTTAGGTTAGGTTTGAATTATCGTCGCACTGGAGCGCTCCACAAGTGCTGTTGGTGACGGGCGTCATATTTTAGAACCACAGTCAAGTGAAGAGCCGACACCTAAATAAGCACCCAACGCAACCGTTAAGAGCGACATTGTACGCAGCGTAAGACTTGGAAAGATATTTAACGTGCGCTCCCTTAAACAGGTATTATAAGTCGGACATTTTTGGCTGCACGGGCCATTTATAAGTCGGCAGTTATTTTGGCGATGCCTTACCCGAACCTCGGACCTATCGCATGCTAGGCAAGTCATTAACCAACTGGGCTCCCCAGCCCTTACCCCACTGCTAAGTAAATTGATTAGGTTTCACTAAATAAAAATATGAAACATACAAATACTTCAAAAATGCTAAGCTACTTATCCTCTTTTTTTGTGCACTGCAGGGCAGGTAATAAAAATATTAAACAGTAACAACATAGATTACAACAATTAATAGGTACTAAGTCTAGGTTTGGCTAATAAAACGAAATAGAGAAGGTTCAAGGGTTTATTATATAAAGGTCGGGCCTACCAACTTATTAAAAAAACAATTATATTTACAATTTTTTCCTAGCTTTATTTTTAGCAAAAATATCAAAAACTTCGTTCAAATCAAGCTTGATGCGGTTTTGTTTTCAATTGCAATTAGTGATAAATGTCAGAGTCGAGTTTAGCCCATATTATTTTTTAAATAAATCTTTATTATTTTTAACTTGCTAAATGACCTTTCAGCTGCTGCAGAAGTGACAGGAATTGTAACGAATAATAACATTGCAGTAAATACTTCCGTTAGTTCGCATTCTAGCACTCGGAAACTAAACTCCAACTCAAATAGCGCAACAGCCCATTACTGGGCCAAGGCCTGCCGTGCCCATTTCAGCTTTCATGACTTATTCAGGGTTGCTAGGCATATGCAGAACCTAGCCTCACGGTGAAACCCCCCCCATGTTTAGTTCTCAAGCATGCTTGGTACCCATTTTATCGACCCACTCAAGGGATGAAAGGATTGGTAAACCTCGGTCGATCCGGGATTCGATTCCCGGACCTGTGGTGTGGTAATGCGAAGCACTACCAAAGCCTCTGGGCCTCATTTTAGCACTCCATATTTGCTCATTATTTTCTTACATAATTGGTGAACAGTCAGTCCATGCTTGAGTGAGTTGAGGTAAAACTAGGTGGTAAATTAAAGTGAAAAACTAGGGCCTATTATATCTGAATTTTTTCTTTGGAATTCGTCACACTTTTGTAAGTGTAGGTGTTAGAGAATCGAATATATGACAGACTGAACTTATACCAATAAAACGTGTATGTAATTGAGATAATACTGTGTCCAGTACGTTATTGAAAATCTTAATTTTAAATATTTTTTAAAATATACTTTTCTAAATGTAAATTCGGACCCAACAATGCCTAATTCGAAGGGGGCCCCTGGAGCTTGAGGGCCCCGGGGCACTGCCCCACCTAGCCCCTATGTAGCTACGCCACTGGTAGGGTCTTACGCATAGCGGCACAGTAAGCAGAAATGTACGTTGCGGCACTATGGCTATCAGGGCACTTAGACTGAAAAGGCCGCCTCGGTGGCACACTCGTTAGGATTCTAGCCTTTGGAGCTGCTGAGGTCGGGTTCGAATCCCGGTCAGGCATGGATGTTTGTGACCGTCAATAAATGTTGTTATTTGTCTATGTGTTTGTGTCGTCTCTTTCTTTGTGTGTCTCTTGTGACTGTATCATTTCTTGGGGTTGAATACAATAGACCTAAGGTCGCAGTGTTCGGCGAACTTGCCCCCCACCAAAGAAGTCGTAAGTCGTAGACTGAAAAGAGTTCCACCCTAGAGGGACTGTTGCATTGGTTTTGAAATCCCAACATTTGCAAAAGAATTGCTTTGCCATGTTATTCCATTTTCACCAGGTATGGGAATCATCATAACATCAATTTAAAACAAAATTGGAAAGAAAATACAACACACTATACTTACAATGTTTTAATGACTAGCAGTAGCCTTACTGGGAACCCGTTAACTTAGCATTGCTTCCTTTTAGGAGGCATGCTTACTTGTGAAAATACACTCAAAATCAAAACAAAATTAAATTCGTGTTGGCGCATGCACACTTAAAAGCAAACACTAATAGAGGATGAAGCAGCCTTAGGGCGAGCGCATATCTCAACCAAACTCAATCAATCAAACTAATAGAGGATGGCGTCAAGTCCCCCGTTTCGGCCCGGTCCATGTATTTTCAAGCCCTGTTATGGTCCCGCAATTCCACGTGGATGACGTTTTGTTGAAACTAATAACTAATTAAATTAATTAAAAATCACAATCAAATATGAAAAAACTAAGCCTCAGGTGCACACGTAGGTACAGGCATGAGAACACAAAAATATGAAAAAAGCTGAAAGCGCGATGGGACAGATAACTTTTAGTTATTAAGTTAGCAGTATACAAATGTTCTACGAGAAAAAGGGTAAATAGTTCTCATTTTCGAGTGCGAGAATCGAATAAAAAAAGATGTTTCACATTCAATAAACAATTTCATTTGTTATTTCAAGACATAAATTTATTGCTTTTATTAGTTTAGCTTCAGTTATAGTGTAATTTTAATTATTTTTTTCATTCGATTTTGACGTAACAGGGAGCACGAATATCAGGGTCATTTGCCTGTATCCATACCAGTAAAGACGGTAAGAAATTTCTAAGTGGAAAAAAGGAAAGGAATAAAATAACTATTGATAAATAACTAAAATAACTAACTATGAAAGATTTCCGTTATTTAAAAAAAAATACCAGTATTGTTCTTTATATCAGTTTAAGCTTCTGTTGTTTATTATAAAATCTCAGAGAGAACGTCATGCATATGGTGCCATTTTGGGCGTAAATACCGCCCTAAAAAAGCTATTGAGGAGAAATAAGAAAATAAAATGAAGATATAATTACGTATTATCTATAATAATAAAAGAAAGAGTCTGTCTGTGTGTATGTCTGTGAATCGCAAAAGACCTACTTAGACTGCTCTAAAAAATTCGAAATTTTTAATATAGATTCCTTTTAATACCTACGTGTGCACCTGAGGCTTAGTTTTTTCATATTTGATTGTGATTTTTAATTAATATAATTAGTTTAAAAAAACGTCATCCACGTGGAATTGCGGGACCATAACAGGGCTTGAAAATACATGGACCGGGCCGAAACGGGGACTTGACGCCATCCTCTTTTAGTTCGATTGATTGAGTTTGGTTGAGATATGCGCTCGCCCTAAGGCTGCTTCATCTTCTATTAGTGTTTACTTTTTTAAGTGCGCATGCGCCAACACGAATTTAATTTTGTTTTGATTTTGAGTGTATTTTCACAAGTAAGCATGCCTCTAAAAGGAAGCAATGCGAAGTTAACGGGTTCCCAGTAAGGCGGGACCATACTGCTAGTTGTTAAATAATTGTTAAAAAGTTAATTGTTAAAAAAGTTAATTGTTAAAAAAGTTAATTGTTAAAAAAGTTAATTGTTAAAAAAGTTAATTGTTAAAAAAGTTAATTGTTAAAAAAGTTAATTGTTAAAAAAGTTAAAGAGGGCGCCCAAAATGGCGTCCTTTGTAAAATTATTGGTGTGGGGGGGAGGCTCCCCCCCCCCACCCCCCACCCTATAAGTTACGGCCCTGCTTACTTCTGAGGGTGAGAAGTTTCAGCTGGTACATGACCGGCTTGAAAGTGTCTTCCGGCAGCACGGCCAACATGTTCCCTGCGAGAAACAATTGCTCGAGAAACGGCATGTCGATGAATATGTCCTCGGGAAGTGTGGATATCTTATTGTACCTGGAAATGAAATGAATCATACTGTTATAATCAGTTACAGGTCCGGATTCAAAGAATTTCCGCCTGTGCTAAGATTGAATTTATTTGTACTCTTTTCTGTGTTGTCCAGCACCTGAATTTTGTTTTTCTTCCCCCCACATCCAGATATCCCAGATAAAGGTGCCTTGGCTATATCTTTCTGTTTACATATTGGAATCATCTATGATGTAACTCTACACTCCAAATCAAAATAATAGGCGAATTTTTTAAACTGTTATACATTTTTTCTTTCAGCTTTCCAATCCGGGGGTAAAGGGTGCATTTGCCCTCGGGATCTTGTATAGTTGGTTTTTGTCATATGGAATTTTTTTTAAATATTTAAAATTATTTAAATTCTAATGTATTTAAATTTTTTGAGCATTTTTCCCAAAATGTATGAGTATTAAAGATGCATATATATTTTTTCGGGATGAATATAAAAATTCATGCATTATAGGGTTAACAATGCGCAAAAGCGTACTCACTGCAATCCGAAAACTCTAAGCTTGGTCTTTTTCGGGAACATGGTCGCCTTGATATCCACAATGGCATTCGATGGCAGCTGGAGATCCACCAAGGCATGGAAATCGGCGAACACGTTGTCCTCCAGCTGCTTTATTCTGCAGCTCTCGCAGTACAGGTGCTTTAGCGTCTTGGAGACTTTTAAGCGGAAGTCGGCGGAGAGCTTCCTCAGATTCGTGCCCCGCATGAAAATTTGCTCCAGTTTCTTGAAGACGGCCAGCTGCTTCCAGTCCCATCCATCCAGTACCTTCACCTAAAAAAAATACTATTATCGTCACTTTTAAGTTCCCACATGTGCTATCTCACTTAGCACAACGGATCAGATTTGAAGAGTACACGGGAAAACCCGATTGATTTTGCAGAGAAGTTTCCTTAGCTGGCCACTTTGGCGATGATAGCGAGTGATCGCCTAAACTTGAGTAAGGAAACCAGTTACTACCACAGATATCATAGTTAAAGTAATAGGGTGGAAGATCACGTGACCTCCAATGCTAACGACGGGACGCGCAAGGAGCTCCCAGAAGAGCCCCAAAGTCAGTGTTGTATAGGTCACGTAATATGCCATGCTAATACCTTAACTACCATCTCTGTGGTTCCTAGCTGCCAGGATTCAGGCGATTGGCGATCCAACGCTTGGACCAAGCGAAGAAGAAAGAGAGGAACCGGTTTTCTGCCGACAAGCAGACAATTGCGGGTGTCCGCCTTATAAATCAATCGGTTATTCTCGTGTACTCTTCATTTACTTTACGGTATCACTTGACGAAATTTTCAAAATCGCGCCAATAGTCCATTTTCTATGTCGACTTTTGACGTCACGCTCTCTATACTGTGCGAATAAATAATGGTGAGATAGGGTTGCCGGAAAACGTCATCGTTGGAGAGTCAAAGAATTCGAATCATCAGTCGAAGTCAGACAGGTTGCCTCAAAAATTTATTTATCGCCAAATCAGGAAAAAATCGAGGCAATGGTACCGTTCAGTAAATCTGATCTGTTGTATAAATTGAGATAGCACATGTGTGAACTTAAGTTGTTGTTAAAAGGTCGTTGACCCGCAGAAAGTCTATGACGAGCAGAGGGGACGAGAAAACATCATCTTTGGATAGTCCGACGCAGTCTAGAATATGCCCGGGGGAGGCCTGGTGAACTTGGCATTTAGAGCAGGTTGCAAAAGTCTTCTTGCCCTCTGAGACATTTTAAGCCCTCTTATTTAAGCCTTCTTGCCCTCTGAGACATTTTGCCCTCTGAGACATGCCCTCTGACATTTTAAGGGGTCACAGGAGTCTTAAAAATGTGCAAAGAAGATACTACAAAGCATTGTTTGATCTTTCATGTCATTTTTTAACTACTCAATAAATGAGTATAATTTTTTATATGTAAATCTACAGGTTTTATTTATTATAAAACAAGTTTTAAAATTTATGAAACTTTAGCCAAAACTAAAATAAATAATATTAACATTTTGTAGTACCTTCTTTGCACATTTTTTTTAGACTCCTATGATCCCTTAAGTGTCCACTTGCCAATCTGGCGACCGCAGTGCAGGTGGCTCTGTCACAATTGAGGACCAGTGAAGAGCCCGGCTCCTTGCCTTATACCAGCAAACTGGCAAGTATTCTCCACTTCTTTTGAAATTTCGCAGTTGACAATGGATTGATGTTCTAAGAAGGTAAGGGATGAAGAGGAGGGAGTGGAGTGACATCAACCTTCCTTGGCGAGACTATCTGCCTGATGCTCATTTACATATATGTCAACATGGGATGGTATCCACTGTAGAAATTTGTTATGGGTCTCTGAGATGAGTTTTAATTTGTGGAGAATGGAAATGAGAGTCTGGTCTCCAACGCAGTCCAATTATAGAGATGTTGAAGGGAGCTGCGACTGTCTTTAAAAAAATCCAAAAGTCCTCATAATCCACTTCATGAAGGATAGCTTCCAGGCCCTTATCAATTGCAATACGTTCAGTCTTGATGACAGATTAAGATTCTGGATTACGAAGGCTCCATTCGTAAATTATCCCTAGGTTTCTCAATGTAAATGGAACTCAATTGACGATATATAGTTCTCATAATCTATAAGGATAAAACCTACGAAGTATAACTTAAAATATATATTCCAAATATCCTGACTAGCAGAGACTTACTTGAGTATTAAATAAAATCGATACAGAAAATGGAAAACCGAAAAAGTTTATTGGGCGAAATTATCTTTTTTTTACTAAACGATCTTCTAACTCTGATCGATTCTGATGCTTCTTTTTCTTTATATTTTGATTTTTCTCCATCTGATGAATCAATAATCTTATCTAGATTTTTCAATGACACATGTACTTGTACACATCTGTTTTTTTTCAAGCGAAATCACATCGCTAGAAAAAAATAATTTTCCTTCATTAGGTAACTAAATTCTGTATCCGTCATCTCTATTGCAACCAATCAGAAAACATTTTCATGCTTCCTTACGTACATGTGCATAACCCAGAGAGAATTATCATGTGTCTAATCCTCGGCTTCCTTCCAAACCATAACTCACGAGGACTTATATTTTCCACTGAAGAAATTCCAGTCCTATTGAGGATGCAGGCACCTGTATTTACAAGCTCTGCCCATAGTAATGTAGAATATTCCAATTCTTCGTTCGAATACTTTAAAGTTCCAGCCATTGTTTTCATGCTCACTAGGGTTCGGCTGTGGTGTGTATGGAGTTGTGACTCTTTGAGTTTTATTCCTTTTCTTCTATAGAATATCTTTCAACTATAATTGGACTGCGGTTGGAGACCAGACTAGCATTTCCATTCTCCACAAATTAAAGCTCATTTCAGAGACCCATAACATCTTTCTGCAGTGGATTCCTTAACATGTTGTAATATATGGAAATGAACAGGCAGATTGTTTTACCAAGGAAAATTGTAGTCACTCCAATCCCTCCTCTTCTGCCCTTACCTTCTTTGAACACCAATCCATTGTCAACAGCGAAATTTCGAAGGAGTGAAGAATCCCTCGCAGTCATCATTGGTATGCGGGCAAGGGGCCAGGTTCTTCACTTGTTCTCAATTGTGACAGAGCCACCTGTACTGCGGTCACCAATTTGGCCAGTGGCCATCTAAAAAGTCTCTCCTTGTCCGAGGGCAAGAAGACCTTTGGAACCTGCTCTAAATACCAAGTTCACACAGGCACAGGCCTTCCCCGAGCATATTTTGGACTTGCCCAGAGATGGTGTTTTCTTGTTCCCTGCTCGTTATAGACTTTCTTCGGGTCAGCGACCTTATGGACTTGGTCTCACTTCGTCAGGCCAATGAGGATTAGCCACAACAACAAGCAGGGTGGTCCCGAATTCATGGTACAAACTTTAATGGTAGGTAGGGGAGACCGGGTCAAGTTGATACACTTTTTACTTTCTGATTTTTGTAATTTTTTTCTGTCAATATTTTGAAACAAACTAAGTGTAGTTAGTAACTATAATTCTTTGGCTAACGCCTGATATTTTTATAATCTAAATAGAATTGAATTTTCACTGACAAAAAAAATGTTTTTTAAAATGTTGCAATGTGTATCAACTTAACCCGATCTGGGTCAAGTTGATACGGCATTGGGTCAAGTTGATACGCATATGAGTAAGCTGAGACGGTGCTAGGAAATATTTAAATATATCTAATAAAAATGCAGTAATTACGAAAAGTGTTTTATTTTACAATATAAATAGGTTTTTAACTTTATATGATACAAAGTTTTACATGATAGGGCCTGCATTGATTGTAACTGATTACTCCGAGTCTGAGAAATTGGGATCTGATTGACAATTGAAACACATGTAAAATGGATTGTCTTCAGCACATGCGATGTGTGCCCACTTCTTACAGGATATGCATTGTATCCAGTCCTGGCCAGGCTTTGACGTTGAATATGTTTTGAAGCACACCAAACAAAAAGACTCTTCGCCTTCATCAGAGTCTGATTCATCTTTTTCAATTTTTCTTCGTTTCTCTCTTTTTTTTTATTTTTAACTTCTTTTGGCAGGTTTCCTGTTCTTTGTTTTCGGTTCTTTTCTAATCTGTTGTTTCTTTACCAATCTGTTCTTCGTAGTAATATTACCCCCTAATGATTTAAACAATTTTAACTTTTATTTTCTTGTTAAAATATATCTGCTAAACTCCTCCTCAAGTTCGTCAGTCAATATTTGTCGATGTTTAGCATAACCCATTTTTACAACCTCGTCAGTAGCCTCTGGCATTTCAAGTTTTATTTTCCCTTTTTTGTCTTGAAAATGTAAAGAGCTATTGTGTCTATATTAAAGATTTTGGCCGCTTCCCTATATACATTCTGCCATTTCTAATCTCTTCATAAGCTCTTCCAAAAATATCAATTAGTATTTTGCCTCTTATAGTTTCTTGGTATCTATAAATAAATGCAAAATATGGAAATTCTTGTGGGTTAAGTTGATACACCGTATCAACTTGACCCCAAAGAAGCGTATCAACTTGACCCAACCGTCGCCATTACACAAAACCGCAAAATACGGAAAACCAATAAGAGCTAGAACAAAGTCTAGTAGGTTACATTCTTGCCTTTATAGCATGTAACAATGTGATGCTATTTATAACACAATCCACTAACAACTAAACTTTCAATAACACTTCAAATACAGGGGTAAAAATTTACTTTTAAAGCTCAAAACCAGTATTTAATTCACAACTCATAGAACAAAGCAACCTCCTCTAAGTGCTCACGCGTGGTTGTTGACGACTGACCGGTCGTAAAGTCAAGTGAGTACCAGTTAATTGTGCCTGCGCATTACAGAGTTATTTTGACTGTATCAACTTGACCCTGTATCAACTAGACCCGGTCTCCCCTACAGAACATTGTAACAATGATTTATTGTATAGGAATGTATTGTCGCAAGTAACGCGGTGAGGCGTAAACAGGGGAAATAACTGCCGATAGTAAAAACAAAGATTTTATTAAAAGCGTTCTTGTCAAGTGTCATATTTACAGTAACTGTTCAAAATTGCGTCCACCAGTAGCGATACTGGCTCGACAGCGTCGGTGGAGCGATTGGCGTATACATGCGAAGATGCCTGGCATGTCACGCACACCTGCAGAAGCTACAGACATGCGAGCGACGAGATCTTCATCTGAGTAAACTGGAGTCTCATAAACAAGATGCTTTAGATGTCCCCATAAAAAGTAATCAAGGCTCGATAAATCGGGAGATCGGGCTGGCCAAGGGACTGGTCCATCACGCCCAATCCATCGTGCACCAAACGTTGCATTCAGGTAATTCCGTACATCAAAGCTGAAGTGTGCTGGCGCACCATTTTCCCTGTTTACGCCTCATCGCGTCACTTGCGACTATACATTCCTATACAATTATTCATTGTTACGATGTCCTGTAATTACCATTAAAGTTTGTACCATGAATTTGGGACCATCCTGTATAGAATATCTTGTACTTCTTTGTTATCAAACTCGCCTCCATTATTATCATTCAATATTACCTTAATTAAAGGACCTTTATTTTCTGCGTGAGCAAAAAACGACTTCAAAACAAATGTAAGATTAGATTTATGCTCTTTAGACAGAAAACGTAACGATAACGATACTTGGAATAATAGTCCCCAAAATCATAAAATACTTATACTTTTGCTTTGACTCGTCGAAAGGTCCTCACTCATATAATATGAAACATCAAATAAAAAGTGTAATAAAAACAGAACTAGAGTCATTAATAGATTTAAGTTAAGCATTTCAGACAAAAACAATAAAAAGAGGGGGAAAACAGAATTCAGCTTCATTACAAACTCATACCAATAAAATCGTCATAAAAACAAGCAACATACGTTACCTCACGGACAAATATCTCCTTGAGATCCGGGTTGCTGATGGGCATTTCGTCGAACAGGGTCCTTAAAGTAACGGAGTTTATGTTCAACCTCTGCACCTTGATATCGTCTAATATCCGATGCGGGAGGTACTGGAGAGTCGAATTCCACAGCGTGATCTCGCTGAAGTGGAATCGTCTGGAGTTTTCGAACGCCCTCTGGAGGGCTTCCGTGTCGTGCACGCCCACACAAACCATCTCATTGTTGTCCGAGGCCTCCGCAAATTCTACGCATCTGCAGGGCTCAACATCCTCTGGGTAGGGGCAGCCCCATTCTGCCGAAACCAGGACAGCAGCGAGGCATAGAATGAGCACAGCTCTGTGGAACGTTCTCATAATCGAAAAAGAACGTTTCTGGAAGGGTTGGACAATTGAGAATTTGTTTGGGAAGTGTGTTGGTGCGACCAGGGCAAATGTTGGATCTAGTTTTCTGTAAGAGTTTCGATGTTATTAGAGATTTTTTTTTAAAGTAAGTATATCGCTGTGTTAACTGGGTAGAGTTTGATTTCGTTTAGCTGCGCGATATTCGATAGGTCCCCAAGATAAGAATTAAGCTTCATAAAGTGAAAAGTATAACAATTTAACAAATACTAAAATGCGTGTGAGATAACAGCAAATGCAATTTCAGCAAAAAAAAATTTGGTTTAAAAATACATGGATCTGGATATCTTTATATTTAAATGTCTCGAAAACGTTATCGTATATTGTTTGTTAACTTCAAGTAGAAAACTACAAAAAAAAAATGCAAACTCAAAGATTTAAAGTTTTTTCTTTCAAAATTTGAAATTATAGTCTTCTTTAGCATTTTAGCGTTGAACACATATGATAAGTTTATAATTGATGTTATTAAGAATGAGTGGAGCCAGAGTGAACTTTTTGTATCGTTAAACTGAAAATGTCTTAACTTAGACTGAAATCAGCGTCATTATACCAATCACTGCTCACCTTCAGGGACATGTTTAAATTGTGGAGGTGGCGAGCGATAGACGGCAGCATTGCCACGTATGTGTGTGTGTTGTGTCTGTCTTGCTTGACGACGGTTATAAGCGGGTTTCTGACTAAGCACACAAGCCTGAAAATATATGTCTGCCAACCAATTAACCAAACAATCATAGGAGATCAAGATAGTGATCAGATTAGTCCAGGTATTATCTGATCTTCTAGATTTGCTACGTTATGTCTTCACAAAATAAATTAATAAATCACAATAAATTATTTGAAAATAAACTTATTTCAAAAGTTGTATTAATAACAGATTTTTTTGTTATAAAAATATGTATGGTTTCCCATTAAAATTAGTAAGGCAATTACTTGCAAAAAAGATATAATTTTTGCTCTATTTAGTTAAAAATATGTTATTAAAATACTATTACTATTTTCCCAGCTTTTTGTTGCTATTTGTATCGTGCAAAACTAAAGCATTAAATATGGTCTAAATAATATATTTTTAAATTTTTCGTGAACGCAGTAACGGAGTTAAAAGTATAATTTGGTGATTAGAAAATTACCTTTTTTAAATTACTATTTGAATTACATTTTGATTCTTATCACATCTTTTTTTCTTCACCTTTATCGCAAAAAAACAGATTCATTTGTATATTCGAATTTGCATTCGGGTTGTTATCTCATACAAGCCTTAGTTTATGCTAAATCGATATAATTTTCACATTATGAAGCTCTATGCTTATCTTGGAGACATATTGAATATCGCGAAAGCTAAACAAAATTTACGTCTATCGCCACTACTTACTTTTTTAAATTATAATTTTCATCGAAACTCCTATCGAAACTAAATCCAACACCAGTCGCGGAACAAACTTTCCGGCGAATCTTGGTCAATTGTCAAACTAAGAGAAGCCAACAGCCCTCTTATAGCACTATATTGCGACGATATTTAGTTCAACTCAACTGAGATCCAGCCAAAAGCATTGCATTTCGAATAAGAGAAATGTTCCACAGAGCAGGGCTAATTCTATGCCTCGCCGCTGTCCTGGTTTCAGCTGAAAGGGGCTGCCCCTACCCAGAGGAAATCGAGCCCTGCACCTGCAGACAGGACGGTGAGTACGTTGACATCCAGTGTAGTACGATGTACGACACGGAAGAGCTTCTGAGGGTGTTCGAAAACGCCAGACGGTACCACTTCAACAAGTTCACGCTGATGGCATCGACCCTCCAGTACATCCCGCATCAGATATTCGACGATGTCGAGGTGAAGTACATGACCATGGACAACGTCACTTTTAGGAACACGTTCGACGAGATGCCCAGCGATCCAGGTCTCAAGGAGATATTTGCCAGGAGGGTATGTGAATTGTGTCAATGACGATTTCCGTAAATATGCAAAAGGCATTGTACTGTTTAGTGCGAATAATCTTCTCTTCCTTTAGGATAATATACATTTATTCTTACTAAAACAACCCAGGTATAGCACAGCAGTATCGGCCAATCTCGCCTCATACTCATAGCCCAATGCTTAATGGACTACGCTTTACCGACGCTGGGCAATATAGGATACTGAATATGATAGATAATAATACTACAGATGCAATTATATTGAAGATTAAGTCAAGGTAGAAAATAAATGCACGTGCAATTAATGATGACCGTCAGCAATTAACAATAATTCTCCCTTCACTATATATTTAACCTATGAGTAGTTTTATTGTGATGCATTATTTCCAATCAAACTGATCCAAAAATCCCCAGGTTCACCTAACACAATGTGATTGATTCTTCCACAATAAAAATATTTGGGATGCCAAGAAGTGACAGTCGGACTGTACTAACTTCTCATTGCTAGAGATTTAATGTTAACCCTCTAATGCATGAATTTTTTTTATCATCCCGAAAAAATATATATGAATCTTTAATACTCATACATTATGGGAAAAATACTGAAAATAAATTAACTGCATTAGAATTCAAATAATTTAAATTTTTCATTTTTTTTTCATATTACAAAAACCAACTACAAAATTCCAATTTTGATAATAATGACTAGAAAACTACTAAATATATTTCAAAATAACCCTCTTTAACTACAATTAATTTTTCAAAACAATTTATTTGTATTTAAGTGTGTATAAATATTATTATACTTTGAATACTGCCAAAAACGTAATTTCGCAACAGTTAATAACCTCGCTCTTTAATTTTGAATACACTTTTACTACTGTCAGCTATGAGGGTTATTATTAACTAAAGCTTCAAAATGGAATGTAATAGATGAAAAAAAACACAAATTTGTCGAGAGGGAGGTCTACTTTAATAGAATGAAGTGGATTATGTAACTTGTTACCAAACGGTAACAGTATGCATTAGAGGGTTAAGGGGTCATAGGAGTCTTAAAAATGTGCAAAGAAGGTACTACAAAACATAGTTTGATCTTTCATGTCATTTTTTAACTACTCAATATATCAGTATAATTTTTTTATATGTAATTCTACAAGATTTGTTTATTATAAAACAAATTTTAAAATTTAAGAAACTTTAGCCAAATCTAAAATAAATGATATTAAACATAAAGCTAGTTGAACACATTGGGATTAGGCTTGCGCGGCAAATTTTGAGGTCAATATTGAAAAAATGACGAAGAATTTAAGAATTGACGATTATTTTAAGAACTTTTTTCCAAAAAAAGTAATAAATTTTTTTTAACTTTTATTTTAAATTTTTTAAAAAATAATTTCTAATTAAAATTGAGATGAGAATTTAGGTATGAGTCCTAGTTTGTACATATTTGTACAATATAAAGTCATTTTCATGGTCATTGTTTCTTTTTTGACCTCAAAATTTGCCGCGCAAGCCTAATCCCAATGTGTTCAAATAGCTTTATGTTTAATATCATTTATTTTAGTTTTGGCTAAAGTTTCATAAATTTTAAAATTTGTTTTATATTAAATAAATCCTTGTAGAATTACATATAAAAAATTATACTTGCATATTGAGTGGTTAAAAAATAACATGAAAGATCAAACTATACTTTGTAGTTCCTTCTTTGCACATTTTTAAGACTCCTATGACCCCTTAAACTACTATATTAGGCGAAGGTGCTGGGTGGTTGGGACTGGGCGAAGCTGTCTGGCTTCAAGAATCTGGAGCGCGTCATCATGCTGGACATGTCTCTGAGGAAGCTGTCCGCGGACTTCAGTCCCAACATGTCCAAGAAGCTGAAGCACCTCAGCTTCCAGTGGTGCGACATCCGGAAGCTGCGGGACGACGAGTTCGCCGATTTCGCCGACCTGGAGGAGTTCGAGCTGTCCCGGGACGAGGTCGCGGTCATCAAGAGGACCATGTTCCCGAGGAGGACTAAGCTCAGGAGCCTCGCCGTCGAGTGAGTTGTAACACTGGGTTTACATGCTTCGAGCGCCGATTCCAGCATGAGCGTAAAGCCCATTTCACACCTTGTCACAACTACTTGCTACTCCCATAGGAAACCATGCATTGAAGAGTTGCACTCAAGTCGTGAGATTTTTTCATGCGAGCGCGAAAAAATCTCAAGTTGCATGAACCGGTAGCCAATCAAAATTCAGCAAGTGCTTGGCTATATTGTGGCGAACTTAACTTCGCCAACGGGTTGTTTATTTACTTTTTAAGGCGCCAACTTTCCTTGCTTGCAAAAACTGCACAAATCTGCGCAATTGAAAATGGAAAGTAAATGGGCGGCAAAAATGAAAATTGATCTTATTAATCAAGTTTGGAAACATAAATTTCTGTATAATGCAGGCAATGCCTATGGTTTGATTAAAGTTTGTTTACAAAAAGATGAAACTTGCCAAATTGTGAGATAAATAATTTTTTGTGGAAACGCGAAAAACCAGGTTACCACAAGTTGCGAGTTGCAGTTGCAACGGAATTGCAAGTAGTTGTGCAGGTGTGAAATGGGCTTAAGCACTTTGACCTCAATAGATTCGATGTTTGGTTGGCGAGTGAGATTGTATAGCGCGGCGATTTGATTGTGACTAAATTGAATTCACGATGAAGGATCAATTAAAAAAAAAGAGAGAAACGGTCAAGATAGTTGCCATTTACCTTATGGTAACCATTTCCTTTTATCTCGGGCAGAAAACTGAAAAAAGACGGGTTGGTGGCCTTGAGAGCCAGCTTCAGCGGATGTTCGAATAAATACGTATAAAGCGGTTACCTTGAGATAATCAAGGCCATGAAATGGCTGCTCGAAGCAAACGCTCGAAGCATGTAACCCCGGTGTAATAAAAATAAATACTGTTGTGGTATCGAATAAAGACAAGTGAAGAGTACACGGGAAAAAGAGCTTGATTGCGTGGGGATCCTCCCGTATTCTTGCATGCTTGTAGTAAATTGGCGACAGGAAAACGGTTTTTCTTTCGTTTCTACTTTCGCGGATCAAGCGTGTGACTCGTTCGTGGTCACTGGCGTGAATCAGGGTTGCTGCGAGAGAAAAACAAAGTGAGTAACCGGTTTATTTACACCAATATAGGCGACGAATCGCTTTTGTTGCCAAAGAATCCTGAAGCAGACAGGTATCAAGCTATTTTTCCCCTGTAATCTTCATTTTGAGCATTCACAAAGTAAACTTTTATTTGTTTAGAGCTTTAGTTACAAAACAACGGTAGACAAATGAAGAATACACGGGAAGAACCGATTGATTTTGTAGAGAAGTTTCCTTAGAAGGCCACTTTGGCGATGATAGCGAGTGATTGCCAAAACTTGTGTACGGAAAACAGTAACTACCACAGAAATCACAGTTAAAGTAATAGAGTGGCAGATCACGTGACCCCAATGCTAACGACGGGACTCGCAAGGAGCTCCCAGAAGAGCCCCGATGAAGCCAGTGCTGTAGGTCACGTGATCTTTCACTCTAATGCTTTAACTACTATATCTATGGTTCCTAGCTACCAAGATTCAGGCGATTGACGATCCCGACGCTTGGACCAAGCGAAGAAGAGATAAACCGGTTTCCTGCCGCCAATGTTTGCCAAGCAGACAATAGCGGGCGTCCGCCTAATAAATCAATCGGTTCTTCCCGTGTACTTTTCAAATTACTCCAGCTGACAAAATCTCCAGACGTAATTAACGCAGTGCAAAGATGCATTAAAAACATTCACAGAACTGTTAAATGTAAGCAAACTGCCTAAGTACATAAAACACCCAGAATTAACAAAGGTTTAAAGAGCACTCAGGGAGGATTTAATAAATATATTTATAAAATTCTCCGTGAGGATACATAAATATATATAATAAATACAATATTTATATATCAATATGTGATATGTGAAATGATCTTAGAATTAAATTTGTATTGAACCAGGGATAAATTCGTAAAATGTACAAGAGTGGTTGGTCACCTCACCTGGAATAGCATGCAACCAGGGCCTAATCTAGGAAAACTCGGACTATGGGCACAACTTATTTTGGGAGCCCCTTTACGGAAAAAGTTGTGTACTACCTTGATCAAAAAGTTCCCGGAATAACCACCGTGAAGCGCTCCTATCGTTTCGATTTGAGTTTTTTTTTTTTTTGATAAGTTAATACATCTGTTGTTGATATTCCCTCCAAATCTTAGAGTCATAGCTTGACATTTGCAAAAGTAACGTAGCCAAGAATGTATCTCTGTGTGTTTTTCGATTTTTTACTATTTCAGAAATGGACTTAAATTTGCAACAACGAACTTTTGTATCAAATTTTGCGGATGGATCCTTAGGCAAGTTCAAGCATTCCACTATCCCCCTGATGATTAATTTGAGGTCAATTATTTTATTTTATCAATGTTTTCATCGGTTTACAATGTCTATGGTCTGCCACTGCATTCACCATCTGATTGATAAATTAAACATTGACAAAATTAAAAGGTCAATAACCACAAAAAAAGGTTGGTTAATAACTACAAATTAACCATCAGAGAGATAGAGAAAGATAGAACATTTCCTATGGATCCGTCTGCAAAATTTAATACAAGTTCGTTGTTGCAAATTTAAATCCATTTCCAAAAAATCGAGAACGTACACAGAGATAGAAGCACTCTTGCCTACGTAACTTTTGCAAATGTCAAGCTATGACGCTAAGATTTGGAGGGAATATCAACAACCAACTTAACAAAACAACTCAAATCAAAATGATGGGATCGCTTCACGGTGGTTATTCCGGGAACTTTTTGATCAAGGTATAGTATGAGTTTCCAGTAATGATGGTGTTATATGGCGAATGCATCAAATTTTTGCTACAAATTTATTGGTTTCCTTATAAGTATCTATCAAAACAACCACATTAGATCAGTTTCTCAACCAAAATCAAGCAAAAAGAAAAGTGGAGCACAAGAATTTTTAAAAATCAACTGATATTTTGAGGATATATAGCATTTGAGGATATATAGCTTTTGAGGGTATATAGCATTTAGCATAATACAAACTGAAATTTAGGGGCCTCTACAATTTGAAGGTCCTAGGTCCGGGCCTAACGGACCCTTTGGAAGAACAGACCCTGGTTGTAATCAAAAACCATCTAATTTATGAACGCAAGGTGTTAGGGCAAGACTGCTCTCATTACTCTGTTTATACTTACGCATGATGCTAAATTTGTTCACTTCGTTTGCAGTGACTGCACTGATGTAGAAAAAAAGTAAGTTGTTTTATCGAAAAAAAAAAACCTGTCATCTGGTGTGCTAAAAATATCGTACAGAGAAATTTTGTTGAATTTCTATGAATTTTTTTTAATTTGAACACAAAAACAAATTTTAATACAAAAATTGTAAAGGTAAAAAACAAAATTCTAACTCCCTTGCTAAAGCGGAAAATAGAGCCCCCTGTCACACAAGGTCTGTCCAGAAGTCGTAAGTAAGGTGTTGGTAGATGGCTCATCCTAGCAGACTTGTGATGACACTTTCATAATATAAAGTAACACGCCATTTGTTTAATATTTGCTTATTCATTTTAATTTTTAATTAATAATTAATTAGCTCAATTAAATAAAGTGGTTGAAAATAAGCCTTAGCTCTCTAACTATGGCGAAACAAACTGTCTCCTGACAGCCTAAAGTTCTAAGTTATTTCTCGAATTCGATAGGCATTATTATATAGAAGGTAAACGTACAGTATAACGATTCATTTATTTTTCAGGTACAATAAGATATCCGCCATTCCCAGCGACATGTTCTCCGACATGCCGAATCTCGAGTATGTAGCCTTCAAGGGGAACATGATTTCCGTGATTCCCGAAGCCACCTTCCAACCAGTCATGGCACATCTCAGATATCTCGACGTCAGAGGTAAAAACAAATTTAAATCCACATTTCATAAAACCTTGTTCAGCGATTTCCGAATTCCGAGTACAACTAAGACTGAATTTTAACTCAAATGATTCAAATTCGCGCGCGTTGGCTCTGCGAGTGCGATCAGTTCCCGCTCCGCAGTGCGAACGCTCTCAAAAGACGGTATTTAACTTCCCAAACAACACAAATTCGTGCTCAAGGGCGTGTCATTCGTGCAATGGACAAGAACATCACGCACGCCCCTTTTTACTTGAAGTTGACCAATGAAATATTTCAAAAATATCTGGACCAATGAATTGACCAATGAAATAATTCTAAAATATCTGGAAATATGGAGATGGGTCGGTCCCGTTCCTCAAGACAAAGATTCATCCCAAGCATTCACGTCGTTAAAAAAAAAAGAACTTTTGATTTGTTCTTTTTTCGGCAGGCGAGTTGGAACGATTCTTTATTCTAAAAATACTTGCTAACAAACTTCTTATCAGACAAATCTATTACGTTTCCCCGCACAGCTTAAAAAGTTCCTAGGCGGGGTATCCTTTTTTTTAAAAAGCAATATGATATTTGACGTTTTCTGCCAATATAGAGTGCCAAAACAGTAAACAAACACAAATGGGGTTCTGCCCAGCTTGTTCATTGGCGACTTTGTCCAAATGAATTGACTATTATCCAAAAGTCGCCAATGGACGAGCTGGACAGAACCCTATATCTTAGTTATACTTTCGAAAATGTGCGTTTTTACAACTACGCTTTTAAAAAAAACCATATTCCGAGAGTTGGAAAATTTTGCTGTTTCCTATGTGCCCTAATGCCCTCCCATGCAGCTAAGTCACTTTATTTAAGACATTTCATTACATTTAAGACCACTTTTTCTGAAACATTATTTTACAATAATACATTCCGATTAAAAAAACTGTTCCATTCGAGTACTTAACTAAATAATCACGGAAATTAATAAACGTTTTATTTTTTTTCTATTAACAACTAAAATATTTTCAAATCAATGTGTGTGTTTTTGCATTTTTTCAGCTAATCCAATCAAGTGCGACTGCCTGCTTGTATGGGTGCTGCAATACAGACATCTGAACCTCTCTGGAAAGTGCTATAAACCAAAAGCTTTATACGAAAAGAACTTCTACGAACTGAAACCAGATGATATTCTATGTTAATATTTCACTTCATTCTCACCAAAAAATAATCGGAAGTCAATTGAAATTTTATTTTGACATTTATCTTATTTACTGATACCTATGCTGTAGAGTTATACTATAATAATAGCTAACAATTTTCTTCTTATTTTCATGCTTGTTTCAAAACTTAATTGTTCAAATAAAATTGTTCTAAATAAATGTACAGTTTTTATACTTAAAATAAATGGAATAACAGTATGAACATTAAGACAATCAACTTTAATCATCTGTATGTGTTTTTTTTACTTCAGTGAATTGCTATTTGTGAGGCATAAAACCCAGCGTTAAAAAATTATATATGTAAAATAAGTCGAGAGGGAAACTTAGGTAAAATTTAGTCTTATATTGAATTAGTTAAGCATCGAGAGAGGATTCAGTTATCGTCTGAAGTCGACGATGGAATACCCACAAAAATGGGTAATGATGCACAGCGCTCCCTGACTGACCAACCAGAAATTAGGATTTTTTTATAAGAAAGGTTTTATAACATCAATAACATCAACGTGTGTGTTGGCGGATAACTCCGGAAAGTTCCGTGGGAACGATTGCTTGAGGCGACTGTTTGTCTCCGACAGGGTGGTTACACAGGATATGCCATAGAATATATATATATATATATATATATATATATATATATATATATATATATATATATATATATATATATATATATATATATATATATATATATATATATATATATATATATATATATATATATATATATATATATATTACTTGAAACAATACAAAAATATACTACCAACCTGGGGAAAACGGGCGACCATGGCAAAGCCATACTTCTGTGAAGCTTGTTCATTACAAATCTAATGCATTAGATCTAAGGGACTGACAATCCCTCTTAAAGCTTGTTAATTATTTACCAATCTCTTATGAATATTAATATTATTCTTGTAATCCAATAATCTCTTTGAGTACACAGCATAATCTAGTGAAGGTTATCATTCCTTAATATCTCTATCGCAAAAAATGTCTCATATCACCTTATTTAAAGCAGGATATATTTTTTAAAAAATTATACCATATCCTCCGGTTTGACTATTAAAGTTAAGACTTAAACAATAAATATTGAAAAAAATAATCCCCTGTTTTTTATCATTTTATTGTGGATGCATAATGAATCTATTTAACAAATTTTAGAATTTTAAAATAGGAAATTAAAAGTTGAGACTGTAAGTTAATAAAAGTACGCAAAGTGCTAACCTAGGGGAGAGACGGGTAATAGCGCTCAGAGGGTAATCGCGCTCAGCTAAGCTGCTACAAACTGGGCGATCCTTTAGTTAATTGGACACTACTGCCGAATAGCCGAATGTACGTGCAAAGCTCAGCGGGATAATGGCGGCTGAAAAAGCAAAAATACATAGTATCTCGTGCGTAAACAAAATGTAATTTTCATGTAAAAAACTTACGCAGCTAACTTTGAGGTAGGTCAACTTTGATTATACTACTAGTAACAGCATGATCATTGTATAGTTACGAAGCATAATAATCATGTTATCTTATGTAAGTAAGTTAATTTCATTAAATACATTGTGTGCCTAATTAGAACGCAAGAAATCAAATATGTCGGGGTCGGGTAATGACGCACGGATGGGCGGCATTACCCTCAACTGTTGGAAGAGCCTAATTATAACTAATCAAAACTGTAATTAAATATTTTCATACACAAGTTGAATAAATCTGATATTTTTTCCATTTATAATTATCTAATCCTAAATTTAATAAAGGTCCTAGTTCTTAAGCTATAGTGTCACTTTCTGAAACATCACCAATGCCAGGCTTTTAAGGACTCCAGAGCCACCAAGATTTCTGTGGAGATAGTTAAAGCATAAAACTATATTTGTAACTATTTCAAATTGTAAAATCAGTAGTAAACTAGGTAGTATAAAGGAATTGAATAATAAGCCCGGCGCAATGAGCGGCATTACCCAACACGTTCGGGTAATGGCGCTCAATGTAATATTTTCTTGTTTTCAATTTTTCAGCACAAATGTTATTGTTTTCATGTTTAAAGATATGGTATTCTGTTTCATATTTGTTCGGTTATAAATATCAATAAAAAACATAATTTAAATGTCGTATCATGCTTGTTGCATTAAATTTTCCTTATGTGGGCGCAATTACCCTTTTCTCCACTAATAGTTTTGAGCCGTGTGACTTGACTGAAAACCGCAGGCAAATCGTAAGTACGGTATTAGCTTCCGCGTCGCATGTGAAAGATCAAATTTACTTAACATTATAACTGCGAACAACCGGAAAAAAAATTATTAAAAATTAATGCTCAAAAACGACGAAATTTTCCTTAATTTTGACGATTCCGTTACTGGCAAATGCTCCGAGTTTTCGTTTCCTCAAAGTGAGGAAATTTGAATCGTCATTTTATGAGGATTTGAATGTCATCTTATCTAAAGAAATATTTCGTCATTTTTAAGCATATGAGTGCAACAATGAGATTCAGTTTCTTCAAAATCAAGATACAGAATCGTCAAATCACGATCGCAAAAGTGAGGATTCGCGTTTACTCAAAAGTCACGTGATAGTTTGACGAAACAATCCTCAAAATTAACGAAATGAGGCTTGAGGATTCATGAATCGTCAAAAATGAAAGTGTTATTTCTGAGAGAGTAGGTACGAACAACATATCCGGAACATTACATGTGAAACTGGCCAAAAAATACACAATTATCAATAAAAAAATTTATTACAATTACTCTTTTTAAAAATTTAACGAATTTAAACTTTGGGCTCTTATTATTTAACAAATAAGTTTAGAAAATCTTTATTAGAAACTCAATAAAAGCGTACAATCCTTATAATAAAAACACTTTGTTAATGTGGTACTTTAACGATCAATATTTTTTTCAATAAAAAGCACTTTAATCAGAAAAATTCTTTTCATCCCATTCTTTGGTAAATGTATGTCATATTTTTTCAATAAATATGAATATTAAAACGATTGATTCCATAGTTTTCCATTATTAAAATTACGTAATTAGTTTAATAATATAAGAAAACTATTCATATATGAATACTATTTTTAAAACGCTATTGTATATTACTATTATGACGAAAATATTTTGAAGCAAAGAATTCAATAATCGAATATAGATCAATTTTAAAAGCTTTAATGTTTAGACAGGTTTCTGTTTTCCAAAAGAAGAATAGTCCTTTTATCACTTCTTATATAGCATCTATGACGTGTGTTTTTAGAAGAGTCCAAATGATCACCCACAAAACTAAAAGGGGCAAGGAAGATTTTGGTTTGAGCCAGAGTTACTATACTTGGCAATTCATTGCTTTTGCAGGCGCATATTTCTTTCAAGGTTTAGAAACAGTTTCTTAAGGGGTCATAGGAGTCTTAAAAATGTGCAAAGAAGGTGCTACGAAGCATAGTTTGATATTTAATTTAATTTTTTAACTACTCAATCTATAAGTATAATTTTTTTATATGTATTTCTACAAGATTTATTTATAAAAAAACAAATTTTAAAATTGTGAAACTTTAGCCAAAACTAAAAAAATGATATGATATTAAAAAAGCTCTTTGAACACACACATTTTTAGGCTTGCGCGGCGCGGCAATTTGAGTAAAATAGAAAACAAACCACATGAATGACTTTATATTGTACAAATATGTACAAACTAGGACTCATACCTAAATTCACAGCTTAATTTTAATTATAAATTATTTTTTAAAAAAATTGTAAAATTTAATTAATTTTAAAATTTTTAAAATTTTTTTAGATAAAAGTTCTTAAAATAATTTCTAATTAAAATTGAGCTGAGAATTTAGGTATAGGTCTTTGTTTGTATATATTTGTATCACTTTAAGTCATTTTCTTGGTCATTTTTTCAATTTTGACCTCAAAATTTGCCGCGCAAGCCTAATCCCAATGTGTTCAAATAGCATTGTGTTTAATATCATTTATTTTAGTTTTGGCTAAAGTTTCAGAAATTTTAAATTTTGTTTTATATTAAATAAATCTTGTAGAATTGCATATAAAAAATTATACTTATATATTGAGTAGTTAAAAATTACATGAAAGATCAAACTATGCTTGGTAGTACCTTCTTTGCACATTTTTAAGACTCCTATGACCCCTTAACTGAAAGACAGTTCGAACCTTGTCTGGGTTCACTTTTATTACATAGATATATACAGGGTGGTTATAAAATAACGCTCCCTATTCGAAGTGGTCTGTAGCGTTAATGAATAATCCAAATGCAAAAAACTTTGAGACACTTACTAATCAAGAAGGGGGGGGGGGGAGAATGGAATCATAAAAAACAAACTCGTCACTTGACCAGGGTTCTAAATTACGAGGCGTAATTGGATTTTTAGGCCTTAATTAGCCATAATTGGCTATGCCTCGTAATTTAGAACCTTGGTCAAGGGATGAGTTTCTTTTTTATGCTTCCATTTTTTTTTCTAAAAAAGAAACACGTCTCTTGACCAGGGTTCTAAATTACGAGGCGTAATTAGCTGTGTTGGCCGTAATTGGCCATAATTGACGACACTTCGTAATTTAGAACCCTGGTCAAAAGACCAGTTTGTTTTGTATGATTATTCTTTTATATGATTATTTTTTAAGATTCTGTCTTTTTATGAATCCATTCTTTTCCCCCCTTCTTGATTAGTGTCTCAATTTTCGATGCATTTTGATTATTCATTCAAGCTACAGACCACTCCGAATAGCGAGCGTTATTTTATAACCACCCTGTATTTTTATTTAGAGCATTCCGCAAGGTGTTATTGAATGGGTAAAATAATACATTCTGCAGGTGCCAATCGCTTGACGATCAAGTCAAGATGGAAAATAAGAGCACGTGCAATTAATGACGACCTTCAACAATTAAATATAATCCTCCTTTCTCTAAAAAAACATATTGCCTTCGTGCAGCTCTAGTGCGACGATAATTCAAACCCAACCCAACCAATCTAAAAAACCATGTGTACTTTTAGTGCGCCCCCCCCCCACATTAATTAAAACCAAACTAATCAAGACAATCCCTTATAACCGCCAAACACCAGGGATTGGCAACCCTGCCTTTGGGTTCTCTAATCTCTACCTTTTTCAAAGGGGACTCCTTTCAACAATTAAAATATTTGAGATGATAAGAAGTGACAGGCGAACTATAAGAAATTACTTTTAAAATATTGATAAACAGTATTTGTAAAGAGAAGATTATTGATGAATATTCGATTGGTCAGTTCTCCACACGAAAAACCAAAATCGTCATTGTAAACGGACGATTTGTATACGGACGATTTTTTCATACTTACGCATCGCATTCAAGTTTTGAAAATTTTCCTTATGAACGTTAGATAAACCTTAAATCATTTATTTGTAAATTAATAAAGATTGCTGCCTTTATAAAGCTTTAAATCTGGAAAAATTATGCTAATTACAGTATTTTGTAAAATTGATTTCTTATTTTACTTTTTCAAACTAATTGGTCTGATAGAAAAGTCTAAAAGTACGCCTTATACTAATTGGGGCTCCTTATTGTTTCTTATGTATATAGTACTCTGGTTTTTGGACGTGATTATTCTGTTTTATGTGAAGGACTTTACAAATACAGATTGGAAAATTCCTGCAGCCTACATGGTATTTAATTCATTGAGCGTAGCAATATGCTCCATTATGTATAGGAAAAGAAAATCATTGACTATTTTAATACCAAAATTGCTATCCATCAGAAAACTTGAAACAAGACGTAAACTTTGGAATGTTCTGTTCGGTAGCATCTGGGTAAACTCTATCTTGATGTCGCTGTCTTATGCACTGGCCTACGGAAATGACGATATAAGTGACAATTTTTTCACCTACAGCTTGGTGATACGCAACAAACGGGCAAGGTTCGTGGCCAATTTTTTTCACGTGCTTCTCTTATCGATAATGCACCCAATACTCAACCAGTTGGTGACGCTGTTGTTCTTCAGGCTATGTCACCAATGCTGTGAAAGTCTCAGGAAACTGACGAACGATATCTACAACTGTCCAGTGCTGGATTTCACGCATTCGGTCCAGATAGAAATGCTCAAATCGAAATCAAAATCTGACAAATATTTAAACGAACTTCAAGAATCATTTTCCACGATATCTCTGCTTCTGTGCCTGTCCAGTTTCTGCACGGCTTTCGGTATTTTAGCTCGTTTCATCTCTGTTATTGGGGCCAGCATGAACATTATCAACGTGATAGATTTTCTGCAGTGGTTGGTTTTTTCGTCCCTAGCATTGACGTCCATAATTTGGAAGGCAGGACAAGTTCCCATTGAAACGGCTGCCTTCAGGAATGCTTTCATGAGCAAATTGGAGCACCGCTATTTCCTAGGACTCACACCAAGAGATGAGAGAGTGGAAAGCTTCTTGTGCGAAAAAAGGGATATGGTGTTGTCGGCAGGCAATGTTATTCCTTTCAAAAGAAGCCTGATCTTTACATTTGTGGGAACGGTGCTTACTTACACATTTTTATTAATGAATTCTAGCAACACAAAATAGAGGAGAGTGGGGGAATGGCGCCAGCTTAAGGGAAATTGAATTTCCATGCAGAATTGTGTTGCAATTAATGTAAATTGTAATGAGCATAGCATACTACAATTCAGAACCTATCTTGTGGTGATTTTTTAAGTTATAGTGGTATTTTATCACGTTGTTTGTTTGGACGATAGGCTATCTACCTTCCCCTAAACAAGCCGTCTATGCCATTTTGTCTTACTTGGGTGATGCGGCCACATCACTCCGGGGTTTTGCCGCCTCCCATTAAAGGATGGTGGCATAACCCGTAAAATAGAAATTTCATAAAATGGTCCCATTAGTTTTTGTTCCAGATGCCACGTATATGGAAAAGAATAACTGAAATGGCCAAATAGACCAACGAAACTTTAAAAAAAGCCTACCCTGTTACAACAAATGGAAAGTTAATAAAAGTGTTGCTACGTACATTTTGTCCTTTGTTGTTTATACTTTCTTTACCAAGTTTTTAAGCAATAGTCCAAGTTATTAGTCAAGATATTTCAGTTTACACGCCCTTGGCGGCTTTGTTGTAAAACCTCAATATCTCTAGACCATAAGAAAGCTTAGTAAAAGGCTGTTTTTTTCAGGACAAATATGGTCCAATTCTGAGGGATTTTCAGTCCCATCGAGCTAATGCATTTTTGAAATCATAACTTCCACAAAAGTATTGCTTAGCCATTTTAGCCCTTTTCCCCCCAGGTATGGGAATCAACATAGCATCAAAATGAAATAAACTTGAAACGAAAATGTTATGTAGTTATTTTATAACTATTTATTTTTTCGCCAGAAAATTCTGTTTCGCGAGATTTGCTCCCGCAAAGTGGAAACGTACCTAAATAATGTTTCCTTAATAGACAATTAAACTTTTACGATTTACAACAATGGTCTAGTATTGTCCTCCTTCTTGGCAAAGAACAAGTAACGGTAACAATAAATAATTTTGTATCACATCGCTTTTACAAAATTTTAACACTATATGGGCGGTAGATTTTGACTCTTATATCAATTTAAAATCAAGAAATCATCGAAAACGCGATCAAGGAGAAAAACAACTTTGAAGTTTATCCCTTTCCTAACTGAAGCTCTCCAAACCGCCCGAACGACTAAGGATTCGATAATGTTAATCCTATCAAATATTACGAGGAAGCAAACATTATAAACGTGGTTGGCCAACACAGATGTCATGACACAAAAAGATACATGTCTCACGTTCTACTGTAGATATAAATAAAATTTTTGTTTTATATTATTCTAAAATATTTGTGTTATTTTTTAAGATAATAATTTTTTTTTTTAAGATTTTGTGTCCTATACCCCCTTAAGCTGTTACGATTTACAACAATGGCCTAGTATTGTCCCCGTTCTTGGCAAAGAACAAGTAACGGTAACAATAAATAATTTTGTATAACATCGCTTTTACAAAAAAATTCTCTGATTTAGGCTAGCGCTTGTGCAGAATCGCGTGATTCCGTTTCGCGAGATTTGCGCACGCAAAATGGAAACGTACCAAAATAATGTTTCCTTAATAGACAATTAAACTGTTATGATTTACAACAATGGCCTAGTATTGTCCACGTTCTTGGAAAAGAACAAGTAACGGTAACAATAAATAATTTTGTATCACAACGCTTTTACAAAAAAAATTCTCTGATGTAATTAGAAAATTCTCTGATGTAACTAAAAAATTCTCTGTTATGGTAATTAGTAATAGTAATACGTAGTTTTACTCAAAAATGATATACATAGATGATATTAGAAGAGCGGAAGATATGCCATAAAAAATGGTCACGTCATTCCATTATATTACAGCTGTACCATTATTTACTCAAAATACTAATTTATATTAAGAACAAAAAATCCTTCGTTCGCACTTGAAATGTAATAAATATGTAATAAATGGAATTGCATCTCAAAACTCAAAACATTTAAAAAGGTCGAGTGCCCTCTGTTGCCGTTCTAGTGAACAGAAATTATTCATCATCAGTGAAAAGCGATTTCGTTGGTCGATGCGATGACGTCAAACTCTTAAGATTAATTTAAGCTTTTTTGATTGGCTGAAGCCGCGTAAGTCACGTGGCTTTCAAGCGTCCGACAATTACAATTTTATATTATGTAGAGACATCGGTTTGGAATGTCGTCATAAAATGGAGCACAATAAAATATCTTTGATTGTTCATTCTTTATTTAATAAAGAAAAATGGCAAGGCATTATATTTTTTGCATTAAAAGTCTGGTTAGTTTTTTATTTACATTTCTTATTCTTTTAGTGCCGTTTGGAGTAGTTTCTTGCCTTGATATTAATGAATATTTTTAAAATATAAGGTTTTTCAGATGCTTATGTAGATACTTATTCAAGAATAAAAACTTGCGTGATTTCATGCGTTTTCGACGTTTACTAATGCACCAAATTTAATTGGAACGGATGCCAAGATAGCACTAAAGCTATGAGCATGTTGTACTCATTGAGTGCCAAGAGTTCCAGTGGTATTGTTTTCATTTTTGATCCTCTTTCAATAAAACTAAAGCGTTTCTCGATTCTATCTCAATCGATTTAGAACCGATAAAGTTTGATAAATAGCAGGAATAAAAAAAAGTAGCACGGAAAGAAATCTTACACAGAAAAAAGAGCAGAAGAAATAAATCGCTTATTTTGAGAGCGAAATCGAAGAAACCAATGAAATCCCAAGAAAACCAAAAATGAATACACGAGAGTTACATCATCTGAAACAACCTTATTTTATACAATATTATTCTTCGAACTTGGAATAAATTATTGGCAGCTAATAAATAATATTAATTTAATTAGCTAAAGAAAAGTAATTTAAATAGTTGTGGGTTTTTTTTTTAAAGTTTAAATTACATCTGGATGCTGTGTTTGGAGAAATTTCAGAAACATAAATCTTGTATAGAAAAGGTTCTAGATGACAGTTACTGTAAAAAAAACCTTCTAGTTTTCTGATAAGAATTTCAGTAAGTAGTTAAGTAAAGGTAAAGTAGGAATTATATATTTTAGTTCTTTTTTAAAGTTCAGTATTTAAAAAGAAAAATAAACTTTGGGCAGCGCTTCATTTTCCTTTCTCAACCCTCTAAAAATGATCCATAGAGATCAATACAAAAATCTATTGACATAAGTGCAGCTTTATTGATGTCTACTTATTTCTACGGATGTCAATTTTGTTATCAGTAGAAGCTATTGATATCAGTAACCTACTGATAATATTTCTTATTGATATCAATAGAGCTCTACCGACACCAGTAAAGAAAATATCAGTAAGCTACTGATCTCAAATGACATCAATAGGCCTGCACTGATATCTATATAGATCAGTAGATATTTGTATGGATATCAATAGAGATTTGTATAGATATCAATAGAGATTTTTTTTGGTACCAGTAGGCCATTTCCACAAACAAATTTTCTATTGATCTCTACTGACCATTTTTAGTAGGGAAGCAGGTGGTATATGAGTAAAAGCCTACATTACAAAATAGGAATAAATTTATTGTAGCTATTTTCTACATCTAAGATTCCTGTGACTGAAATTCATTTAATACGAAAAACAACTAACTCAAGCAGTTTGTTGACATTGAAAACACAACCTAAGATATTTCTCATCGTTTGAAGAAAATAAAAATTTTACACCTGCATAAACATTTTTCGGACAGATGATATTTGTGGCGAAATCGGTAATAGAATTAAACCTTTACTCTTTGTCTCGCAAATAATGCTGAGCAAACAAAAGTAACTATTTTCCTAAATAAACCTGCAGAAGCCAGACACGAGTAAAGGACATAAATATTTTCAATTTTAAAAGGGTATATAAAAAAAGGGAAAAGGCAAGGTATAAAGAACGTATGGCAGAATAGTATTGCCGCTACTGCCCGGAAAATCAAAATTAAGAAAAATCTTTTAGAATTCGAGAGTCATCTAGAATATAAAGTGAATGGGCTACCTTCGAATAAGTGTTTGATGGTATCGTTATTTATGATTCTGTATAAGTGTAAGATGGTATTGTTGTTCACGATACTGTGTGTAGTCTTAATCAAGCTCGCTGTGGCAGAGGACATGAGCTCGCCCACTGGTAAACCTCTGTTTCTGACTCCCTACATTGAGAATGGGGACGTACAAAAGGGCCGCCTTCTGAGCAGAGTTGGTCAGTTGCCCAATGCAACCGGTAGTGTGACCAGCTACAGCGGATTCATCACTGTCAACAAGGAGTACAACAGCAATACTTTTTTCTGGTTCTTTCCGGCAATGGTGAGTAGTATACTCTTAGATATATCTCTCATATTGTTTGTGTTTTGAATTATTTCTCTTACCAAAACTTATGGTAAGTGGTGTAAATGATCGATACATTTATTTGAACACTGTCTACATAGAGATCGTAATTATAGTATTAGAGTGGATGATCACGTGACCTCATGCTAACGACGCCGACGGGACGAGCATGGAGGCCGCCATCATAGAGATAAGGACCAAAATTGGTATGGTATGGGGAAAGTGTTGCCACCACTTTATGTAGAAAAGTACTTAAAAAATAAAATTTAATTCTGGAATATTTTAAAAAAATACCATACAAATACAAGCTGCATTTTAGAATATTTTTAGTGACTTTAAAAGAAATTGAAACGCTTTTCTAGTATTTTGTAATATTTTTTTGTAATTTTAGAATTATATTTTATTTTTCCGAGTATTCTTCTTCTTAATTTTGCGGAGGTGGCGGCAAGTTGTCATTGTTGAAATCACATAAAGAAACAGAATGCTACGAAAAAATAAAATTTAATTCTAAAATTAAAATAAATAAAATACTAGAAATGGGTTTCAAGTTCTTTTAAAGTCACTAAAAATATTCCAAAATGCAACCAGTATTTGTATGGTATTTTTTTATATTTTAGAATTAAATTTTATTTTTAAGCACTTTTCTACTTAAAGTGTTGGCAACACTTTCCCCATACCATGCCAGTTTTGATCCACATCTCCATGATGACGGCCTCCATGCTCGTCCCGTCGTTAGCATTGGAGGTCACGTGATCTTCCACTGTAATACTTTAATTAAGATCTCTATGCCTGTAGGGGAGACTGGGTACGGTTGTGACAGTCGCCATATTAGCGAAACCATAAGGAATACCGGGTTGGGTGCAATGCCGTCTTTACCATAAGGGCACACGGGGCCCGTGCCCAGGGCCCCCATTCTCAGGGGGCCCCAAAGGATCGACAATTTCTCTCTCACATTTATTATCAAAACATATTTGTCGGCAACATTACTACACTTTTTTCACAAATCTGTAATCTTACCAGAAGGTATTTACAAGGCATATACTACGCCATTATATCGATGACTGCGCCTATTCCTACCTGTACTAATTAATTAATAATATTTCCAAACGTATCCTACCTAATTTACTAAGTATACGTCATCTAGCGATCACTCCGATTTCAAAGTCAAGCTGCACTGTCGAAACAAGAACCAACATAAATGTCAACATTGTTTATGGTTGAATTGTGCAATTTTTTTTCTCAGCTTCGACAAAATGATGGAAAGTTTTTACAGAGCATTTAGGTGCAAATAGAGTCCTGAAATCTCCTTCAGAAACTAGATTTTCTGCAAGCGCCAATGCTATGAATGCTTTTCATAATGGTAATACTTGATTAGCTAAAATAAATGGTCATACTCAGTAAAAAATGTTATTGTAATTTACCTATTTTACTTTCCAAAAGGTACTCAAATTATTGTGTGCCCAGGGGCCCCAGCCTTGTTTAAGACGGCCCTGGTTGGGTGTAAGGGGTAAGGAGCAGCTTGCCTGCCTGAACATGTTCCACAGTATACCATCAATCATCGTACTACATTAACCCTACCAGAGGCCTCGGATACTTTTTCACCGTCAAAAAACTCAAAAGTAAGTATTTTTATTCCATTTCTTTTCATAACTGTTATTATATGTGTACAGATAGAGCAATGAATTTTTTCCTCGTTATAAGTTACACTTTAATAATGAAATACCAGTGATTACTTTGAATGTAAATTATTTTGTATTGTCATGGCGATTGTTTTTTTTTTTTTTTTTTTTTTTTTTTGCAAAAGAGTAGGCTGGGTACGGTTGTGACAACACAGTAAAATGTATTTATTTTTCTTTTAGATGCCTATGAAACGCCTGAGGAAGGCAGAAAGGGCACAGTGTGACCTAAGGAAATATGAAGAAGCTTTTATAGAAGTAAAACGAGGGATTTCATTACGAAGAAAAATCACCAAATTAATCGTATGTCTTTGTTACGATACATTTGCATCGATACAAGCTTCAAATGTACAATATTTTTATGACAATATGCAAATTGTTATGTACAGCTGGGGGAAAAAAAAACGAATCACCCCTCGTTTCTCGGCTGCTATTGATCAAAGAATTTTGTGTAAGGTGTCAATTTTCAGGAAATAGCGTGAGGAATTGGTAACTGGCAACAAAAATTGTAATAGGGGTCGTCTACATATTAAAATGAGTACCAACTTTGAAAATTCCAATAGCAACACCCAATTTTTTTAGCATTAAAATGTTCAGCACCTCCAAAATACCCCATGTATAAAAAAGAATTATTTATTTTGCATTATTTGCTGAGATATTAAAGCCTTAATTTTGAACTCGTTTAGGGGCAAATCTCCTAAGTGAAAAAATGTAATATTTTGATTGTGTCTTTTCAAAACAACAAGCTACAAAAGTGTTAGCATAATCTCGCCAACGGATGCTAGAATTTAGCTTTCTTCAGTAATATTGGGATTTTTCGATTGTTTTTTTTTTTTTTTTTTTTTTTTTTTTTTAATTTTCGATTTTAAAATTCAGAAATCAAATAAAGACTAGAAGATGAAAAGTTTTAATTTTAAATTAAGCTGCATATACGGTTATTTGTAACGAACAGATTTTCAAATGCTATTAGTTACAATCAGAATGAAAAACATGATTATTACACTTATGGTTTTAAACTTTACATGCAAATTTTTGTTTCATTCACATTGCTGCAAAAAGTTTGTTTAAAATTCGTCGCACTCTATCGGTAATATCGGCCCATTGGCTAAGTGGTTGTGCTTATTTCGCATTGCCACGCCACAGGTCCGGGGATCGAATCCCGGATTTGGCGAGGTTGACCCATCCTTTCATCCCTTAAGTGGGTCTATAAATTGGGGACCAAGCATGCTTGGGGAACTAAACGCTGGGGGTTCCGCGTGAGGCTTTCCACATTACCGGGACATATGCCTTGCACTCTAGAGCCCTTGTATCATGAAAGCTGAAATGGGCACCGCAGGCCCCGACCCACTAATGGACTGTTGCACCGAGGAGTTTAGTTTTTTATCGGTAAACCACGTATTTCAAATTGAGGGTTACGACCTTAACATTTAAGGAGAGCAAAATAAAATTACTCAGAATGCTTTGGTAATGATTTTTAACCAACGCAGTAGGCACTAATCATTTTAAATAATTAATGTGGTAACAATCAAATGTATTTAAAAACGAATTCCAATAATATTCTATGGCATTTAATTTTTAATATTAAACACACTTTTTGAAATTGTATTGGAAATAACATACATTTAAAAATATAGTAACCGATATAATTTAATGTTAATTATACAAACAAAATACATTGTATGCACTTGAAATAAGAAAAGATTTTTAGGCATTTGACAGAAATCGATAATTTGAATGAACATTTACCAACAAACGCTTTTTAATCACCAAACGATAATGCAATTTAGGATCAAATTTTCCGAGTAATTTTTTAGACGGTCCCTAAAATTTGTCTTTTTCAGTTTTTTTACAATAACTCGGCAAATAATTGTTATTGAATTAAAAAATTTGGGATTTTGGTTTTACTTGACCTACTTTATCGATTTATGTAAAAAAAAATTGGGGTTGCTATTCAAGTTTTATTTTTTCTTATTTAAATTTAAATAAAAAATTATTAAAAATGAAAAATTGATGAAAAAACATGTGTGATTTGTTTTTGGAAAATTAAGAAGTATATAATGAAAAAAAAATCTTTGTTTAATTCATTTTATTTGCAGAGGTATGAATGTGAAACTTTTTTAACATTATGGGCGTTCAACTTTGAATACTTATATCTCAACAAATAATGCAGAATAAATAATTCTTTTTTATACATGGGGTATTTTGAAGGTGCTGAACATTTTTATGTAAAAAAATTGGGTGTTGCCATTGGAATTTTCAAAGTTGGTACTCATTTTAATATGTAGACGACCCCTATTACAATTTTTGTTGCCAGTTCTCAATTCCTCACGCTATTTCCTGAAAATTGACACCTTACACAAAATTCCTTGATCATTACCAGCCGAGAAACGAGGGGTGATTCGTTTTTTTTTCCCCAGCTGTACATACACACCTATGAGCCACAGGATATATACATTGTTGACGAAACAGGTGTAACTCAAAAAGATTTATTTGTGTTATACAAGAACATGTATATTTTTTTGTGTAGATAAGACATTTTGTGCATTTAAAATAAAACATTTTTATTTATTTATTTATTTTGTATTTGACATGGTTACAGCAATGTATAATTATAAATATTTACTTAACTTTTTTGATGATAGTGATAATATGAAGAGTTTTTATTAATAATTATAAATTAATTTATAATTATTAAATTTATTAATTAACTGATGAATTAAATGTTATTATTATAAATATTGAATTTATAATCTCTAAAGATGATGCAAAAAGAGTGATTTGATGCCACTTAGATGTATTTTTTGACTCTGTCACAACCGACCCCAGGCACTGTCACAACCGACCACAGGGTGGGGTCGGTTGTGACCCTACTTCCTCTTTTTTCTAATTTGCTCTTACAAGCAAACTATTGTACTTAGGGACGCAATTTTTTATTTATACGTAGGCAAGTGTTGCACTTTACTATTAATGCAACTTTCATCCAGCTAATCGGCATACCAACGAATTTATAAACGATTAACCGAAAACTGTCACAACCGTACCCAGGCTATCCTATATCATCCTAAAAAAATTATAGTACCGTATAAAGTAAAAACAAAGAGTACTTGTATGGTAATGTTTAATAAGTGATTTTTCTAAATTCGTGCAAATAGATGAGAAAGAAAGAGGGGACAAACGTGACTTACACACATTTCTTTATATTTAAAAACGAAGTTCAGGTATGGGGTTGTTTCACGGAGAATATGGCAACAGCTTTGCTTTCTTGTTTTCCTACTTTAAAAACTTTAGAAGTTCTAGCCGATCCGGCGGCGCAGTGGTTAAGAAGTTGGCCTTTGGCGCTGCTGCGTCCGGGCTCTAATTCAGTTGAGGCATGGATGTTTGTGTTTGTCGAGTATATGCGGAGTACGTGCTCGTCAAATCTGTTGGGTCCGAAAGTCTTGTGGGCGGTCATTGCGCAGTTTCCCACGGGTACAGGTCCCTGGAGAAAGTTTCCCTCCCCTTCAGGGACATGTCTAAATTGTGGAGGTGGCGACAGATGGCAGCATCTGTCATGTGTGCGTCGTGTGTTGTCCTACTTGACAATGGTTTATAAGCGGGTCCTTGCGACCAAGCACACAAGCCTGAAAATATATGACTACCAACCAACCAACCAACTTTAGAAGTCACATTTCATATATGTGCTACGTTAATTCCTTTTCCATACATTTGCATTTTTGTAAAAGTTTACCAACTGTTTATTATTTGTTTGAAGAAATTGCGATGTAACAGGGCCGGATTTCTAAATAGGCTAATTAGGCTGTAGCCTAGAGCGGCGAATTTTTTGGGGCGGCATATTTTAAAACCAATTAAAGCGGATTTCGACAAAAAGAATATTATATAGATACTAATATTTTTAATTAAGAAAAGAATGAATTTACATTTATGTGCAAACCGTGAACGTATATATATATATATAATATTTAGTAGCAATCATGGCCGCTGCGAAGCAATTGTACCCTCTCCTCCCAGATTGGGAAGTTAAAAGAAAAATAGTAAAACAGTTTTTTAAAAAAATCGCCTATTATTTCGCTTTTGAGTCAGAGATCTGGAGCAGTAGAGAATATTGTGACAAGGGCGGCAAATCGCGTAGCCTACAGGCGGCAAGTCTTTAAATCCGGCCCTGCGATGTAATGTGAAAGCTTTTTGTTGATTAAATATTCGCTTTTAATTATTTTTAGTTGTGTAGGCCAACTTTTTGAACAATAATCCTATAGTTATTGAAGTAAAAAAAACATTTAGTTAGTTTTAAGAAACTATTAAAAAATTCTTAATATAAACTTGAAAAAATGAATAAATTTTGGATTTTTCAAAACTTTAGAACTTGAATCATTGTTCTTTTTATCTCTAGACTGAAAGTAGTGCCATACCCATACTGCACTCTTCGAACAAACGAGCTATTTTAACTCAGTCTGAGTTAATTTTCACTCTTTCCAGTGTCGAAAATGCACTTCTTCTCTCGGAGTGGATTTCACTCCTTTTTTTAGTTAAGCCAACGACGGGATCACTCCAAACGAGTGATTTTAACTCCGTCTGAGTTAATTTTAACTCCTTTCCAGTGTCGAAAATGCACTTCTCCTTAGGAGCGGATTTCACTCTTTTGTTTTAAGAGTGTACATTAGCAATTATTCTCTTTTTCAGCTGTTTTTGCAATTTTTGTCATGGTTTAACTTTATGTTTTGATTTATTTCCTCATTATTTCCTTCATTTATTTCCTCAACTTGAATAATATATAAGTAGGTTTTCTTTATCTACACTCTTAAAACAAACGAGTGAAATCCACTCCAGTAGGAGAAGTGCATTTTCGACACTGGAAAGGAGTGAATATTAAATCAGACTGAGTTAAAATCACTCGTTTGGAGTGATCATGTCGGAGGTTTAACACACAACGGATCCACTCCAAGAGGAGAAGTGCATTTTCTAGACTGGGGGAGTGAAAAGTACTCAAACTGACTTAAAATCGCTCGTTCGTTTTAAGAGTGTAATAGTACTTATACACATCACGATAATCCAGCTATTAAAAAAATTCAAATAAGCAAATATATGTAAATTTATCAGTTCTAGAGAATTTATAACTGCATATTGTGATTTTTTAAAGCCTTAACAAACCCACATATTATTTTAGTATTTTTGTTTCTAATTAAAGTTTTGTAGTAGGTTGGTAGATATATATTTTCAGGCTTGTGTGCTTGGTCAAAGACCCGCTTATAAACCTTAGTCGATGGCAGAATCTGTCACGTACGTGTGTGTTGTGTCTGTCTTACTTGACAGACACAACACACATACGTGGCAGATGCTGCCATCTATCGCACGCCACCTCCACAATTTAGACATGTCCCTGAAGGGGAGTGAAACAGTCTCAAGAAACCTATAAACGCGGAAAATTGTGCAATGACCGCCCACAGGACTTCCTTACCCAACAGATTTAACGAGCACGTACTTAGCATATGGGTCATTTGCCTTAAATGGGACTTTTCAACAAAAAATTAAAATAAAATATTTTCTTTTAAAAAAATTTAAAATATATTTTTTTGGCAATCTAATATATACAGAAAGATGAATATCCTATCAGCAACAAAAAAAATTCAAAATTTAGCACATAAAAAAAGTTAAAATTTTGACCACACAGGGGAATGACATCTGCACACAGGGGAATGACATCTGCACACAGGGGAATGACATCTGCACAAAAGGGAATGACAACAAAGTAAAGGAAGATTGCAATACAAATTACTACATGAGTGAACTTAAATCAAATCAATTTTATTTTAAACTTTTGGAAATTAAGGATAATCTTGAAAATAAAATTTAGTGGTGCTGGATCGGGATTGTTTTTTACATGGTAATGGTGCCGAAATTTTTGATTTTATGTCTTCTTGATGATACATGCATACATCATTCTTGATTGGCCACTTGAACAATCCCTTCCCTGTATGTTCCATTGCGTTAATTTCATATTCATTTCCCACAATGTTGGTTATTTCACCAGGATAAGGATGACTGTCGTAGATCACAACAACCCAATCACCGATCTGTAAATTTTCCAACTTTCCAGTGTTAGTTTTATTTGTATAATGATCACTAGTCTGAGGAGGGTTTGATTTCTTGGATGCCCCTTGATATTGGCTTCGCTTGGTAGCTGGCTTAATTTCATAATGCTTACAACACTTGCCTGGACTACAATCGAAACAACTCAGCTTTCTGTAACTGGTGTTTAGTGCTTCTTCAGACCAGGTTACTTGGTGAACCTTTGCAGTACCTTTGAATGGATAGATTGATTTCCCATCCAATAAGCCATCATATTTTAATATCTCATCCTTTGTAACAGCAGTTACTTTCACACCAACCACTTCTTTCTGCTGTGCCTCAAATAAGGTGTGGTAGTTGGCTAAATCTGTGCCTTGAGCCACAATTCTGTCCGCAGTTCGTTTTAATACTCCACCAATCCCATCAGGTGCTCCTTTTCCATGTCCTGCTTCGGTATAATTCAAAGTCACCCTTTTTATGCGTGGAAAATCTTCCTTTAGAACAGTGCTGATTATGTAGAACATTGTTTTATTCCTATACTGATTTGACGGACTGTCGCTCATTCCATGAATGGTGTCTACATTAGAATGTGCTTTCAAGTGATTCTGGATAACAGGGTGTAAGTGAGCCCAAAATAGCAGCAGCATCGTGTCTCAAGGAATCAGAAAGGGTACAAAATGATTCAGGTATAATCACATCATTCTCATCCTTCCAATATAGCACACCAGTATGAAGAGTGATTTGTTGTCCCCCTACAAAATGGATGGCCTGAATTTCGTTAGCATACTTGCACGCATAATTCTCACTAAAATCAACATGAATTAAAATTTCGTTCAATTTCATGTTGATTTTTAGTTGCTTCAATTCATTATGCTGGGGAATTTGAGTTGCTATATGTTCCCTGTATTTAGGTAAATCAGCTTCAAGACTTGTAACAGTCTGACCAATAGTAATACTAATAAATAACTAATAAAACTAATAAATCATTAGTTTTGAGACATTGTCAAAGCTTCTTTAACATTAATGTCATTTCCCTGTGTATGGTGTCTTTCCCCTGTCATCACATAAGACAGGGGAAGGACCACAGGGGAATGACAAAAAAGAACTTATTTTCTCCTAGCTCCACGTGTTTGAAGCACATTAGGCCTAAAATCTATACACAGTACATAATGCATGTAAGAATGCTACCAATGTGCCATAAATGTAATTTAGAATACATTTAAGAGTACAGGTAAAGACAGGGGAATGACACAAAATAAAAATACTCGCATGATAATTTGGAAGTTTTAATTGTTTTTCAGTAGCAGAATGTTGTCACAACTGAAACATGCAGCACAATGCTTACTTCTGATTTATCTGCTCTCACTCACAGTTGGAATTGGATCAGCACTGACATCTAGTAGTTGAAAGGTCAACTTTCAACTGATGACAGGGGAATGACACAAATGACCAGGGACATTGAATTTTTTTTTATTAAACAAATGGAATGAGTGCTAGGATTTTAATTTACAGAAAATGTTTCTTCAAAAACCTTGATAATAAATAAAAAAAATTAGTTTACTGAATTTAAGAGCAAATTGGGGTTTAATATTTTGTTAAAGTTTGCAGTATGATTGTAGGGACAGACAGGGGAATGACATTTCATTAACTTTTAATTAATTTAAATATTGAAATTTAATTGATATGTTCTCAGATGTTGTGTAATATGACATACAACACTATGAATTATATCTAGGATGATGCATCATGAAAAATGATATTAAATCAAATTAGTTATAAACATTGGAATGCAAAAGTCCTGTTTAGGGAAAATGACCCATATACTCGACAAGAACTAACATCTATGCCTTATCGGGATTCGAACCCGAAGCCAGAACCTCCAAAAGCTAGCTTCCTAACCATTGCGCCGCCGGTTCAGCTAGTTTTGTAATAACTTAAAACCTAAAAATATTTTTATAAATTTTGCTGGCTGTGGGGAGCCTGTGGTCAGTCTCGATCTTTGGATCGAAAGGTCCCGTGATCGAGTCCTGGTCGCTGAAGACCCACCGAGTATATGCGGAGTTCGTTCTCGTTAAATCCAAAAGTCCAGTGGGCGGTCATTACAAAGTTTCCCACGGGTATAGGTCTCTGGAGACTATTTCACCCCCTTCAGAGACATGTCTAAATTGAGGAGAAGGCTCGCGATAGATGGCAGCATCTGTCTAGTATGTGTGTGCGTTGTGTCTGTCTTACTTGACGAAGGTTATTATAAGCGGGTCTCTGAACAAGCAGACAAGTCTGAAAATATACACTCTTAAAATGAACGAGAGATTTTAAGGGGACTCGGTACCCCCAAAACTTTTTTCTTCATTTTTAGTAAAACATCCACTTTTTTGTGATGAATGTGTATAAAATGGTCTAGATAAGACATTCCAGTGGCAAAAATTTAGTAACATTTTTTCAAAAAAATTTTATTAATTTTTTTTCAAAAAATTAACAATTTTTAAAAAATGCTTCTTCTACTTAAGATTTCAATTTTTTTTAAAGATTTTTTTTCACAAGCACCATCGATCTATTTTTAATAACTTTAGGTATGGAATTCATCATATGAGATATAGTTCAGGAGAAAAAAATAATTAAGTGAAAATACACCTGAATTTCTTTAAAAAATGCAAATTTTCAACTTATTTATTTTATTTAAAAAAAACTATTTAATATTTTCACTATTCCATACCTATTTTTATTTATTAAACATTTTTGTGTCTCTAAAAAAAATTTGGGACTCTTTTATGAGTATTTACTCTAGTTTTAGTATTTTAAGTAAGGGCATGATTCAAAAATTTTAAAACCGAGAAAAACCAATTTAAAGTTTTTATTGCTAAAAATTACTCATGAAACATATTGTTATCTGATTGATATTATTTTTCCTTAATTCATTATACATATATAAAGCATATTTAAGAGGTTTTATTAGAAATAAACAATATTTAAATAATATGTGAATATAAGTAGTTTAGCAAGTTTTGCTTCAATAAACGTCGAAAACTGAAATTTTGAAAATCATTAAAATGTATACAAAAGAAGCTTGTTAAAAACTATAAAATATGCTTTAATACTTACTTTTGATATAGATTCAGTCGAAGAAATTTATATTTAATGAAATCAAAGTTCAAAAATGTGTCATTTTTTATCAAAATATGTTGTTTGTTTTATTAGTATGCACACAATTAGTTTAGTATAATCAATTTCAATGGGTAACGCCTTCTTTCTTTTTATACTCTTTTTCTCTCTTAGATATGGCCATTTTGATAAATTTAAGGGCACGATGTAATTTAAAGTTTTGACGTATTTTCTAAATTGATTTTTGCGCAAATCGAGCATAGTCGATAGCTGTCGTGTTTTACATCCTATTGGCAAACCCAAGTTTTCTCGTTGGCTTATAATGTTAGCAGAAATACCCTTATTGAATTCGCACACTGAATTTGTGAATGTTGTCTGTGACAAAAGTTTCCTTTGAACACCTAGACCAAATGATACTGTGCAAACTTTCGTTTGCGTTTTGCGTGGAGCACCCCACACATCTTTCTAGAAGTTCATCTGCAGCAAGCCTTTGATATATGGGTAAAATTTTGGCTAAATATTCTTCATTGATAGAAGTTTTTTCAAGTTTTTTTTATGAGGTCTTATCATGCGCCACAGCAGAATTAAAAAAACACCAAGACTTTTCCCCAGTTGGACACTTTGAGTGTTGTGGTTTACTGTCTGTGCTTATGCTGTGATGTGATACTGGGTGGCATAAATTGCAATTTTCAAAGCTTGCACGTTACCCTTGTTTTTCAAAATTGCATCCTGGTAATAACATGTGAGCCTCTTTATTGTTTTGTCATGCAAACTACCCGACGCAACCGTTAGGGGCGACATCGTACGCAGCATTAGGACTTTGAAGGATATTTAACGTGCACTCCCTTACACGGTATTATTCGTCGGACATTTTTGGCAGCACGGGCCGTTTATTGGTCGGCAGTTATTTTAGCAATGCCAGGACCCGAACCTGGGCACTTTCGCATGCTAGGCGAGTGCCTAACCGACTGGGCTCCCCAGCCCCCACCATTGCAGAGGGAGAGCCAGTGTAAAAAATTGCTTTTAATGTAAAAAATATTTTTCCAATAGTCTTGATACTTTGTGACGTCATTAATAAAGGTTGTAATAGTATTTTAAGCCAATAAAAAAAAATTTGAATTTTTCACCGATTTTGGGGTACTGAGTCCCCTTAACTCAGTCTGAGTTAATATTCACACCCCAGTCTTGAAAATGCACTTCCCCGAAAGGAGTGGATCCTTTGTGTGTTAAACCTCCGACAGGATCGCTCCAAACGAGTGATTTTAACTCAGTCAGGGTGAATATTCACTCCTTTCCAGTGTCGAAAATGCACTTCTCCTACTGGAGTGGATTTCACTCGCTTGTTTTAAGAGTGTATGTCTACCATATAACCAATCAACCAACCACCCAATTTTGCTAATTTAATTGACTTTTCTATTCTTTTGGTTCTCCATAAAAAAATCTTTTTACAGAACAACAACACAAGTGCACCCATCATTCTCTGGCTGCAAGGAGGTCCTGGCTCAAGCAGTCTGCTAGGCATGTTTGTGTTACATGGACCCTATGTGGTGCATTCTGACATGTCAGTGGGGCTTCGGCATCACACATGGGCAGAGGAGTTCAGCGTCCTCTATGTGGATAATCCAGTGGGCGCAGGATTCAGTTTTACAGACAACGAAAATGGATATGCCACCGGCCAGGAACAAATCGCCAACGACTTGTACACGTTCTTACAACAGTTCTTTACAGTGTATGATGAGTACAGTCAAAATGACTTTTATGTCTGCGGAGAATCATATGGAGGTGAAATTAACTTTTTTTTTTTTTTTAAACTGAACTTATTTCTTGTTAAGGGTCTTACAAAAAAGAAAACAACAAAAATTTTGTTACATGAATGTTAATATTCATGTAGGGTAGACTGAGCATCAGTGAGTGAACAAGCCCCAGTGAATGAACATTTGGTAAATAAAATTAAAAAATAAGTATTGAAAATCATTCCACTAGATGGATTGCCAGCACTGACTTCCTCCCGTGTAGTAAAAAGCTATCTGACATATGGTTGTTTGTCCTGGTCATTATATACTGGTGTTCATTCACTGGCGAACGCAGCGTCTTAAACGTTCATTCACTGGTTAGTCTACCCTAGACTTAACAAAGTTAGAATTTCAGACAATATGTTCTTTAAAAAAATATGCTTTGCTAAATACCACAGCTTTCATGGAAATGAGTTGACAAATCTAGAAAAATATATTCATCCAGTAGACGAAAGTTTTTGCCGTTTTCGGAATTTAGTTGGTCTCTTACTTCGTTTGAGATCCAAGCTTAGCATGCATATAGAATAATATTCTTGAATTTTTATTGCAGGTCAATATGTACCTCATTTCGGATACAAATTGCACACCGACGGTCCTCCAGCGAAAATAAACTTCAAAGGTATCTGTGTGGGGAACGGTCACTATGACGTTCGGCTTTTAAATCGCTACGAAGAATTTTTGTACCAATTAGGTATAGTAGACTTAAAACAAGCATCCAGCATCAAAAAAATATACGACACTATGACTAGTTACTTGGACAAAGGAGAACACCACCTTGCCGCAAAAGAATTCAACAAATATTTTGTGATTCTGACAGATCCGGTCGTAGCCACTACCTCATTCATAACAAGCTATTCTGGTTATAATTTCTTCTACAATCTCCTGTTCACCGAAGAGCCTAAAGAACATTCGTACTACATCGATTACGTTAGTACCGAAATGGTGAGAAAGGCCATCCACGTCGGAAACCTTGCATTCAACGATCTTAGTGAAACGGCCAATCACTATCTGAAGGTGGATCCTGTCGTGTCAACCTCGACGGCGCAAGTCGCCACTTTAGCCAACAACTACAAGGTACTTATTTACAACGGCCAATTCGATTTGGCCTGTCCTTACGTGTTAGCAGAAAGGTTCCTCCTGAATAATGTGACCTGGAATCATTCTGAAGAGTACAGAAATGCAGAGAGGAAAATCTGGAGGCTGAAAGACAAAAACGATGTCGCAGGATATGTCCGAAATTACGGGAATTTATTTGGAATTCTTGTCAGAAATGCAGGACACTTGGTTCCATATGATCAACCAGAAGCTGCGTTGGATCTAATAACCAGATTTATTAAAGACATTCCATACGCTTGATTTATTTACTATAGTTTTCTTTACTGGACAATGTGTTAGTCCCTTAGAGACCATAAATTAGGTGGCGGAGTATTGAATTATTAAATATGTAAAACTATTAAACGGTGAGGGAAATAATATTCTGGTTATAATTTCTTCTACAATCTCTTGTTCACCGAAGAGCCTAAAGAACATTCGTACTACATCGATTACGTTAGTACCGAAATGGTGAGAAAGGCCATCCACGTCGGAAACCTTGCATTCAACGATCTTAGTGAAACGGCCAATCACTATCTGAAGGTGGATCCTGTCGTGTCAACCTCGACGGCGCAAGTCGCCACTTTAGCCAACAACTACAAGGTACTTATTTACAACGGCCAATTCGATTTGGCCTGTCCTTACGTGTTAGCAGAAAGGTTCCTCCTGAATAATGTGACCTGGAATCATTCTGAAGAGTACAGAAATGCAGAGAGGAAAATCTGGAGGCTGAAAGACAAAAACGATGTCGCAGGATATGTCCGAAATTACGGGAATTTATTTGGAATTCTTGTCAGAAATGCAGGACACTTGGTTCCATATGATCAACCAGAAGCTGCGTTGGATCTAATAACCAGATTTATTAAAGACATTCCATACGCTTGATTTATTTACTATAGTTTTCTTTACTGGACAATGTGTTAGTCCCTTAGAGACCATAAATTAGGTGGCGGAGTATTGAATTATTAAATATGTAAAACTATTAAACGGTGAGGGAAATAATATTCTGGTTATAATTTCTTCTACAATCTCTTGTTCACCGAAGAGCCTAAAGAACATTCGTACTACATCGATTACGTTAGTACCGAAATGGTGAGAAAGGCCATCCACGTCGGAAACCTTGCATTCAACGATATTAGTGAAACGGCCAATCACTATCTGAAGGAGGATCCTGTCGTGTCCACCTCGACGGCGCAAGTCGCCACTTTAGCCAACAACTACAAGGTACTTATTTACAACGGCCAGTTCGATTTGGCCTGTCCTTACGTGTTAGCAGAAAGATTCCTCCTGAATAATGTGACCTGGAAACATTCTGAAGAGTACAGAAATGCAGAGAGGAAAATCTGGAGGCTGAAGGACAAAAACGATGTCGCTGGATATGTCCGAAATTACGGGAATTTATTTGGAATTCTTGTCAGAAATGCAGGACACTTGGTTCCATATGATCAACCAGAAGCTGCATTGGATTTAATAACAAGATTTGTTAAAGACATTCCATACGCTTGATTTATTTACTATATTTTTTTACTGGACAATGTGTTTTAGTCCCTTAGAGACCATAAATTATGTGGCGGTGTATTGAATTATAAAATATGGAAAACTATTAAACGGTGAGGGAAATAATGTATCTGTTAATTTGGGGTAATTGATTCGATAGATTTATTATAAATAAATTAGACTTATTTATACTTGGTGGTTTTATTGAAAATGCTAAATTACAATTTCTACAAAATTTCATTAATATTTTTCACTCAGAAATAAGTGGGTAAATAGAACTATGCTATGGAGAAAATCCTTCCGCGCATGTAAAGAGTTCCATAAATTATTTGTGAATCCATCCAGAAAACATGTTTAAAACCTTAATTTCGATTAAGGTCTAACAGATTTGAATATTATTTGAGAAAATTTGGCAATTTTATCAGAATGAAAAGTGTATTTTGGTTAAATTGCATTAAGATCCTCTTTTAGTAAATATTACCTTACAAGAGTTTCCAAATAACTGACCAACTGCGCTTTTCCCCCTGCCTTTTTACTCTTTGTTATTACCCAATTAGGTTGGCACGGAGTGTATGTTGGGAATGGTGCTGTGGCGTTTCCATTGCTGTCAGTGTCAGTAGCTCGGCGTCAAACTGAAATCAAATGGTCCATCTCTACGGATATCTTCAAACTAAGACAAAAGAAATTGTATTTCTAGGGTGCTTTATTAGAATTTTTAATGTTTGATATAACGCTAATGGGTTTTCTTTTACAAATATTGCCTTTTTACTTTATCAATATTTTTTTTAATTGCCGTTGAAGGTTATTAATATTATTTGTAATATTTTTAGAACACCTGTAAACATAACTATAGTTTGTTATATAAAACCATTAAAGTGCTTATATTATTATAATAATGATTTCTTTAAACATATTTTTAATATGAATTCCTCAATAAAGAATTGGTGATTTTTTGAATATTGAAATCGATGTATAGAAGCATATAAAGGTTCCTCAGTAACTTTACATCTCAAGAAAAGACATTAAGATCCCATTGTAATACTTTCAAAAGTAAATAAAAAATATTACTGTTAAAAAAATCTTATTCTAATTTAGTTTATAATGCAAGAAAAGATAAAGGTCCTGATAAATCCAACAGATGGCAGCACCAAAATTGGTTTAGTGGAATTTAAATTTCTTTACGAGTTTTTCCCGAGCTATGACGATTTTATTTTTTATGCTTTAGTGCTTTAGAGTTATATTTCTAGTGTTTGGAAGACTGACTTTTAGGCTAAAACACATTCATTGAAAATGTTCAGAACTTGTCCTTCTCTGATTTCGGTCAATACATGATGATAATTCAAATACTAAATGTGCTTATTTAATTAATTTTACGCTATATTTGGAGCTAAACTAGTAACCTTTCAAGTTACCAATATCAATGACATAACTCAATTAACAATGGGCATGCTTCACGTTTTAAGTGGCGATTCCAGCTGTATTGTTTTGATTTTCGGTACTGACTGAAATGCATTTGGTTCGGTTTTTTAATAGCAGTTACTAATTTCATTAAATGATAATAATTAATTAATTTCAGCTTTGAAATTTGATGCATTTGCATATCTAAGGAACGTATCATAACTAAGGATTATATTATTTTACAGAAATTTAATAAACCATTTTTAAAAAAAAATCCAAATTAATAATTCAGCTCGTTGTTAAGTAATAAATTCCAGTGAGTATATTTCACAGTATACTTCTATGATTTTTTTTGTCATTTTGATGAAGTGTTTTAAAACTTAAAAATGACTCTGAACAGGAATATTACTCCGAGGGACGCTATAACTTAAATATTAATGTAAAATACAAGAGTGAGCCCGATGTTCGATCTACCCTTCAATTGATAATCTGTTCCCAAACCATACATTGCATGTGTTACCGTTAAAACACGAAATCAGCTAGAACCAAAATTAATTAGTGAAAACTAGTTTTAACTCATGCAATTAGTTAAAACTAGTTTCCAAAAGCTAAAACTAGCTATTGCCAGTTGATACTAGTTTTGACGAAATAGTTTGGTTTAATGCAGTTTTAATTATAACACACACTTATATTAGATAAAACTTAGGGCTGAAAGTTTGGGCAGAAATCCAATGAAAGCGTTTATATGTTGGAAGACACTCCATTAAGAATCGTACATCGAGTTTTTTAAGGACTCCATTGTGTTAATAAGATTTTAAAATTAACGTTCATAATAAATAAAAAGTCAAGCATTCGCAGTTAATTCTAGTTTTATCAAAAACATGTTAGTTTCTTCTAGTTTTTGCTAATTACAACTAGTTTTAACCATTACAATTGGTCAAAACCGGTATTAACTAGTGAATTCTAGTTTTAGATAGAGGAAACTAGTTTTCACCAGTGGCTTCGGTTAAAACTAGTTCTCAGTGGTTAATTCTAGTTTTAGCTGAATCCGGGTTATACATTTAAAATATTCGTCATAATAAGTGAAATCGGGCCAAATCTTGCAAAAAAAATTTACTTTCGTAATAAATGAATTTTATTTAACATCTAAACATTACTTGTTAATTATAGTTAAATTTTTGAAAGAACTGTGAGAACAAAAACGAGTGTTGAACGTAGAGAACTCTAAAATAGAACGCAGCGAAACATCCAATGAAATCGCCGAAATTCAGGAATAAAACTGGAAGAGCTTCACGTAATCTGAAAGAAGCTAATATTCGACTTTAAAATTAATTTATTTTTTTGAAAAAATTTTTTAAAAAGATCCATGCAAAGAAAAAAAATATTTGCGATTTACTAGTCAAGTCAAATAACCTATCATTCCACCATTCAAGGACTCAATTTTAAGAATTATAAACATGAATGGCCCTGAACTACTCGCAGACTACATTCAATTTAGCAGCATCTTTTTTAATGTGTATCAATGTTATGTAAAATAATTTTATGATATTTTCGACCGTGAAATATAAAATGTCTTTTCTCCAACCTGCGTAAATAAAATAAAATAAAATAGGTCATGGCAGACGATACGGACATCAGGCTTCTTCCATTTGACGATTTTCATTCGGGCAATCTAGGTCGAGACTGGAGCTTGAGAAAGACTTGAAAATTTTATTGCTTGTGTGGATCAATTTAAAAAGAGAAGATATTATGAAAATATGCCCTTGAATGTTTTTTTTTTCACGTTATGGATGACAACAGTTCCAAAGACTTGTTATCATTTGTTGCCTGAATCACTTATGATTTGGTATTCGAAAAAGAGTATTCTAAGAATATTTTACTTATTTAATACTTAAAATTTCAACTCCATGTTGTTCTGTTGGTTGTTCAAAACATTTGTTAACCCTCTAATGCATACTGCTACCGTTTGGTAACAAGTAAAATAACCCACTTTATTCTATTAAATTAGAGCTCCTCCTAGTCAAATCTGTGTATTTTTCATCTATTAAATTTTATTTTAAAGTTTTAGTTACTAATAATCCTAATAGATGACAGTAGTAAAAGTGTATTCAAAATTAAAGAGTGAGGTTATTAACTGTTGTGAAATTACGTTTTTGGTAGTATTCAAAGAATAATAATATTATAGTACTAAAACACTAATAAATTGTTTAGAAAATTAATCATAGTTAAAATGATTTTTTAGTTGATGAATTTTTTTGAAATAATTTTAGTAGTTTTCTAGTCATTATTATCAAAATTGGAATTTTGAAGTTGGTTTTTGTCCTATGGAAAAATTTTTTAAAATTGAAATTATTTATATTGTAATGCAGTTAAAATTTTTTTTAGTATTTTTCCCATAATGTGTGAGTATTAAAGATACATATATATATTTTGGGGTTGAATATAAAAATTCATGCATTAGAGGGTTAAAGAAATCTTGCATCGAATAAAAAATTGTTTTCATCTATATCGGTCATATTTAGAGTGAAACCGAAGCAACCAAAGTAATTCAGTACGGATACAATTGAAAAAAGAGCGTTACATCATTTGAAACGCTACCATTGAAGAAATCAGTAGTCTTTTGTTTATATTTTTGCAGATGGGATCGTAATTGTGGAATTGGATAGTTTTTTTCTATTATTATCTTAAAATATAAGAACAAACAAAAAATATCTGTTTGATTGCAAATGGGCACTGAAACTTTTGAATTAAAATTATTGATTTGATCAAGAATGTTGATATAGCTTTTCTATTTTAAATGTAATTGTATACTATCAACTGCATATACATAATTCGATGATGGCTTATGTTTTTTATGACGAGAAGAACCATGAACCTAGCATCTTATTTTCGATTTAGGTATAAATAAAGATAAGTTTCAGTATTATTAAACGTAACAATTTGCAGATGTGTTGAGGTGCTACAGATCTGAAGGCGAAATTCAATTATTGTAATATCAATCATGAAAAACTAACAGTCTTAAAATTTTCAACTAATTATGTTTGATTATGCCGTCGAGTTCGACGATAATTAAACAAAACTAAATTTCGTTCACCGTATTTTTTTTTATTTACATCAACCTAAGCAAAATTCTTATTTTCTCATGAAAATTTTCTCGAAAACCGTCGTAAATAAGTAAAAATGTCAATTCTCAAAAAAATAAAACCTATCCGATAATTATTTTCTTGGACAATCTTCACATAAACAGCCCCCACGTGCCGTCTTAAAAATGTCAACAAACCAATGCTAGCCGCATACCAAACAAATTGTTATACAAGACATTTTTCAATTTGTAAAAGAAAACTAAGTACAGCTCATACACTTCCTGCATGGCACGCAAAGTCCATTAATTTAAATGGGTATTTTTTGGACATGATTTTGTTAATTTGAAAGAATTGTAAGACCTGCTTCGGTAAAGTTTTAATTTATTTTTAAGTTTTAATTTTTTTAAAGTTTTATTTTTTTTTAAGTTTTAATTATTTTTTTAGTTTAATTTTTTAATTTTTTTTTTAAATTTAAATATCAGTTGTTAAATAACTGGATACTAACTTCCTTCCAAATTTGCTTTGTTTTGATGTTGTGACGATTCTCATACCTGTTGAAAAAAGGCTCACGTAGCAAAGCCTTGGTCTATGATCATGCTAATAAGATGATTACGATGAAAATTGTTGTGAAATATGATGTACACTCCTTGCCAATCCAAGTTAGGTGAATAGAAATATGCTATGGAGAAGATCCTTCCGCGCATGTAAAGAGTTCCATAAATTATTTGCGAATCCATCCAAAAAACATGTTTAAAACATTAATTTCATTGAAAGTCTAACAGATTTGAACATTTTTTGAGAAAATTTGGCAATTTTATCAGAATGAAAGGGTATTTTGGTTAAATTGTATTCAGATCATTTTGCATGTAAATATTACCTTACAAGAGTTTCCAACTAACTAACCAATCACGCTTTTCCCTCTGCTTTTTTACTCTTTGTTTTTACCCAAGTTAGGTTGGCACGCAGTGTAGATACTGTTTTTCTAAATATGTATAACTTCATATTGATATATAGTTTTAACGCTAATTGTCAGAATCTCTAATAGTACGGACAGATAGCAGACGTGTAAAAGTACGAACGGTAACTACTATGAGATATCATAATGAGCAAATTTAAAGATAAATCAGTTCTGCTAGAAAGGTATGATATCTCTTTCGAGCAAGAAGTTATTTATCTTTAAATTTGCATGGATAGAACAGAAAGTGAAATTGATTCATAAAGGACAAAAAGGCAGAGAAAAGCACAGATAGACAGAAAATATGACAAAAAATTGGTCCCTGATTTCATAAATTTGTATATTTTTTTTTTAATCGGGAGGTTAGACCAAAATTTGTGGAAGGGGGTACAGAAGGACAGATGACTACACTGTAAAAACACTGTTATTTTTACAGTTAAAAACTGTCAAACTTGACGGCAGTTAATAACTGTTTATTTTACAGTTTAAAACTGTAATTTTTTACATTTTAAAACTGTAATTTTAATGGGGAGAAACTGTTATTTTAGCAGGGAGAAACTGTTAAATTAGACGTGCAAAGAGTTATGTGATTAAGATCATCGTTAAGCACAATACCCGATACTAGCCCTCGCGACCGAGTAATTACTTTGTCGCAAACGGTTCAGTATTGGGCTCGCACACGAGAGGTTCCTGGATCAAAACCGGGGCCCGTAGGAATATCTTGATGCGTTTTTTTTTTTAATTCATAAAACTCCAATAAAGGTGTGCTATTTTAGAGGTTATTTTTTTAAAAAACGTTATTTACTTTTTTTTAATCGAAAAAAATTTAGATAAAAAAAAAGTAAATAGCGTTTTTGAAAAAATAACCTCTAAAAGCACACCTTTATTGGAGTTTCATGAATTAAAAAAAAACCGCATCAAAATATTCCTGTAATTTCTTTGCTTTTTTTGGAACAAAAATTATTTTTCCCCCATAGACTTAGCATTAGCCAGCCCGATCGAGGTGGGACAGGGAATGGGGGTGTCCGATCACCTTAACAGTTTTTCCCTGTTAAAATTACAGTTTTCCAGTAAAAAAATTACATTTTTCCTACAAAAAAAAATACAGTTTTGAACAGTAAAAAAAAACAGATACTAACTCCCATCAAAGTTGACAGTTTTTAACTGTAAAAACAACAGGCTTTTTTACAGTGTATAAAATGTCTCTATCTTAATATTTACTTTACCTTTTTTCATAGTTCTTTCAAATTAAAAAAAAAGGAAAGTAAATTAAAAATTAAGAATGAAGTGTATTTTTTGCAGAATTATCGGTTTCAGAAATTAAAAAATATCTAACAAAAATGCGAGATACATTGTTGTCAAAACAATTCAACGACATACCACCCCCGATCATTAGGACCTTTTCATGACATCCTGACCTCGTCAACACCCATTGACAGATCTGTTTGGATAACACGCCATTTACCACGTTTGAGGCTGCAATCGCAAGTTCTCCAGAAATGAATGAATATCGCCAAACTATCGATTTTGGGGAGTTTAAAAATAATGCCACATGAATTTTGAAATCAAAGTTTATATCCAAAATTCTAAATCTTATTTTGAATAATGACCGTTAGATTTGCATTAAAGTTAAAGTACATAGTTCAATAAGAAATACAATACTGAATAATTGCATAAGTAATAAACTATAAATAATAAACTGCATAAGTATATAGATCTCGGTTGCCATCGTCATAGCAACGCAAGTGTAAAAATATATTTGAATTTTTTTTAATTCTTCCAGGATGATACTTCTAGTGAAGCAGGGCCGGATTTGAAGATTTGGTGCCTGTAGGCTGCGATTGCTTGGCCTTCCCTATCACAATATCGGGGAAAGGTAGCTGGTTAACTGCAAAATAGGGTGGTATGTGCTGTTTAATATCGATATACATATTAGAATAATGTATGCACTTTTACACACTAAATCGTAAGCGAAATAAGCAAATTTTTAAAACATTTCAGCCATTTTTCTTTTAACTTCGAAATCCGGCAGAAGGGGGTACAATTGCCCTCGCAGCGACCATGTTTGCTACGAAATATTAGTACTAAATATACGTTTACTGTTTGCGCAATATTGTAAATTATTTGTTTTCTTTCTTAAAAATATTCGTATTTTTATATAAAAAAAATTTATACCGAATGCCGTTTTAATTAGTAAAACATTCGCCGCTCTAGACTACAGGCTACTTAGCTTATTTAGAAATCCGGCCCTGTAGTGAAGCTAACGTTTTCACCTGAAACACACAGTAAATGCTACATTATTTTATGCATTAAAAGGGCAGGATGATGGCAGAACTTTTAATATCACACTGAGATAGTATATATTAGAAGTTTTTTCTTGCAGTGTAGAAAAAATATATATACCTCTTTTAGGGATGGTCTTCAAACAAGGGGAAAGTTAAGCGTTAACATATTTTTTAATTAAATATAATAATATTGAGAAATGAAGCCCCAAAAAAATTGGACCGACCTATCTTCGTCCTTTTTTGTGGCCCGGGTGTTTGGGCCACCACAGATTGGTTCTATAGGTTCAAGTTCATAAAACAGGGATACATGTAGGGCTGGCTTAGGTTTTACCGTAAATAGCCGGACCAGAGGACATGATCAGAAATTGAATAAATCTTTAGAAGGGAGGTATGAAAACAATTTTTTCCCAATCGAGTTGTCAATGAGTGGAATGCTTTATTCGAGTATATTGTGCATTCGAAGAGAGCCGAAGATTTTAAGAAGAAACTGATAGTCATTAAAAACTGGTAAAGTATTAAATTTATTTTGGACCAACCTTGCTCGGCCTCTGGCCTGTTGTTGTTTGACAATTTTTGTATGGGTATTTGGTCTATTGTTCAGCCACTTTTTTTTTCCAACGCATTTCTGTGTCGGTATTTATACAGCAAAGACATGCTCCGTGGAGATCATCTTGGCATTTCTCTTGCATAAGTTAGTCAATGGGAACTGTTTGGCCAACTCCAGAGGCCAGTCTAGAGGCCACTTGTGCTGGTAGCACCACTTTAAGGGGGAATGGGCGCGCTGTATCGCGGGTCTCCAAAGCAAAGTTCATCAGTGTTAATCCAACGGTGAAAAAATATTTTATATGCCACATTTCTCCGGCTGTATTGAATATTTTTACAAACGAATTTTTAAAGTGATAAATGTAGTTGATTTACAAGTCCCGACAATCCCACTTTTTGAAATTAGTTCGAAATTTTTTTTAAAAATTTTGATTAAATAATTTTACAAAAGAGAATCACACAGAGAATCACACACAAATAAACAAGTAATTTTTATATATTAATAACATTTTTTGTAACAATAATGCTACAATTCAAAGTCTGTCAATATATTATGGCGAATTTTGGATTAAAATATGGCATCTTATTTAACTAACTCGCCAAATTAAATACTCTATACATGAGAACTAAAAGAAATTCTGGGAAAGCCTCAACGTAGTTCAAAATAGCATTCATTTTGTCAAATTATTTTTAAATCATTTAAGTTGCCTATGAATGCAGTAATGAAGGGTATTTAAATTGTTAAAACAACTTTTTTTCTTATTTTAATTCGATTTATTTTTTCTTTAAAGCAAAATGTCAAACTCGTGGATGTGTGTGGGCTTAAACTATTTAGAAGGTCATTAGAGGACTTAAGCGCCATCTTTTCAGTTTAGTCTAGTGAAGAACTTTTTTAAAAAAAATTTCAACCAACGGTGTTGATTCATGATCAATTTGACACATTTTTTTTACAAAAATATAAAGTAAATTTTTGTTTTAATTGTAATCTAGTAATAATTCTACTCATAATCATCAGTCATATTTTTAGCAAGTCATTTTTGGATACTGGGACCTTGTGGAGTAAATTTTATTAACTATGTAATGGCTTGTTTCACGTGACATAGATATCTACATCATTCTTGTTTTCATTCCTGGATTTCAATGATGGTTTCAGCTCCGCCCACTACATTGATTAACAAATCGAGAACTCATTTTCAGTCATACAGAATAGTTTCCACTCAACATGTCCACTGTGTTTTTTTAAAGAACAAAAAACAGCATTTATTACAAAAGCTTTCCAATGCGAAAAAATCTGATCCCAAATGACCGATGTACAAAACAATACAACGATATTAAATAAAAAAAATACGCCATTTCGCACAATGTTTGACAAAAAAACAAAATATATAAAAATTATATTGAGAAATAAGTAGTTAAAAGAGCCAGACAAAAATAATAAAATTCAAATTATACGAACTCCAACTATCTGATTTTAAGAACTTCATTTATTCAAAACGTACTTTGATTCGCGAACAAAGGATTCTGTCTGCAGAAGAAATTGCCCTTTCATTCATCCCATTGCAGTAATACGAACATTATTTAAAATAAAATCCAGTAGGAAAACATTATTATAATTGGCAGTTTTTCAATTTTCCCAATTTTTATTTTCCAAATTGGATTCACCTTCAATTAGTTTGGATAATCGAAGTTCCACTGTACTAAAACTTTTGACTAGAATCATGGAAAAGACATATTAAGCTGGATCCGAGGGGGGAGGGGGGGGGAACACTTTATGTTTAAAGCCCCCGGTTCGCTACCGCTCACCAACCCCCGAGAATTGCTACGCAATTCCTCTTTGTTTGCTCGGCAAACAAACATGCAAGACTAAGATATTTTAGTTAAAAGGTCTCGGCCAGCGGGGAGGGTGCGCAAGACGAAAAAGGGGAGTGCATCGGCTTCGGCTGTTTTTACGATGCATGGCCGGAAACTCAAGACCGATGCCAACAGTTGAAAAATCAGCTAGTTTCCGTGGGACTGCTCGAGGACATCACGTAGCTCTAGCGCTAAACAACGATTTCTACCAAAGCCACGGGACGCAACCTGAAGCAGCCCCGGCACAAGCACACCGCCACACTTACTTTCAGCGTTTCTGATTGGCTGAAGCCGCGTAAGTCACGTGGCTTTAACCGTCTTACAATTACAATTTTATATTATATAGAGACATTCCCAAAGAATATCTAAATTCTTTTTCATTTCATCTACACTCTTAAAACAAAAGAGTGAAATCCACTCCAGTAGGAGAAGTGCATTTTCGACACTGGAAAGGAGTGAATATTAACTCAGACTGAGTTAAAATCACTCGTTTGGAGTGATCCTATCAGAGGTTTAACACACAAAGGATCCACTCCTTCCGGGGAAGTGCATTTTCAAGACTGGAGGAGTGAAAATTACTCAGATTGAGTTAAAATCGCTCGTTTGTTTTAAGAGTGTACTCCGTATGAATAATAATCAGCAAATGATGATCATCTTTCACCTAATCTATTCATAGAAATTGCTGATTTACAGATTATTTGCTTTGATCTTTTGTAGTACAGGGTACAGAGTAGGGTACATATATATATACTCCTGCTTGTGCGCTTGATTAGAGACCCGCTTATACAGGGTGAGGCAAAAAAACCGGCCCTTAGGTGGAGATAAGAATACGACAGAAATGTTGCCAAGTCGAAAACCAATACAAAAACAGGTTTGCTAACTGAAGCTTTTGATCGCTTCAATATTAAGCCCAAACAAACGCTTGGCGACTTATTTGCCGGCAACTACGCTATGGTTAGAAAAGCTAATTGAAATGAAATATAAACAAGGTTTGTAGGGCTGATCAAGAAAAGTTCCCACTTGTGATTATTTCGGTTGTTGTTTATCCTAGAGAATCGGACCTTTTTGCTTTTGGTAATCCAAAACATTCTAAATTGATTGCAAGACACAAAATTTGCATTATGGGACGTCTTTATACAATACGAACCAAGATCTGAACTCACCACTAGTCTATGAGTAGCTCTAATGTGAAGCTAATCCGATCCAACCAATGCAAAAACAGGTTTCAGGCGGCTTCCAGATTTTTTCTCGCCAAGCATTTCTACGTATTCCCATCTCTAGATCGGGGCCGGTTTTGTTTGCCTCACCCTGTATAAGCCTTCGTCATGTAAGATCTACATAGAAAGAAGTTTCACTGTCACAGAGAAAGAAATTTACACCCAGGGCGAAGGCGGAAATCGAACCCGCACCCGTTACAGAGCGCAGACTGCTTGCGTAATAGTCCAAAACGCTCCGCCACCCAACCGCCCCTTTTGTAGTTAAAGGCCCAAGTATATATAAATTTAAGAGAAAAAAAATAAGGGTATGTAACGATACGCAACTTCCAATTAACACTGAATTATTAAATGCACATTTAAAGGAAATTCTTATAGGTAATTCAATATTCTTTTTCGGCGATTACCATTTCCTCGTAAGCTTTTTTTTTTTTTTTCAAAAGCCAGTTGTTGTTTCTAATGCCCCTCGGTAACCTAGCACGGAATAGAGAACTACCCGAATTTAAGGCGAAGTGGGGTGCCTTCCGTTTCTATTGAGCGCCTCAAGGGAGGAAGTCTGAATATTGCTCGTCAGCATGATACACCCTTTTTACAGGAAGGTCTCTATCACAAATCCATTCTCACTATCGGAATTTCTATCCAGATCAAAGGCCAATAACCCACTGATCTGGTACCCCCAGAGATATTAATTTGGTATGGGAACATGGAGGACTTTGTGATCACGACATATTTAACTTGCCCCAGCTACCATTAGCAACACGGCGGCGGTCTTTAGCCGAATACAAGCGCCGACCCAGAAACCATCAAAATTCCGAGCACCGCCGAGGACAGAACCCACAACTCTTCCAATGTGAGCACGGTGGCTTCACGTTACTGAGCTTCCGCGGCTCAAAAGACAAGTCTTGTTATGACGTTCGACAGGTACTGGAAACTCGTGAACCAAATTGAAGTCCTTAGCTCTTTTAGTTCGCGCTGTGGAGTGGTTTCATATAGACAAACAAACCAATACACAATAAACAACTTCTTCAAACTCAGGACCCACCAAAACGTGCCCAAAACACAAAATCTCCGGTTCGTATTTGCGACCCAATCGAAAAACTTGAATTGCCTTATATTTCATATTAAGTAATTAAAAGTAATATAAGTACTAAAGGCCTTTTTCTAAGACAGGTTGCAGTTGAATTTAAGGTCAAAACGCACATTTCTAGGCAAAAAATCATAGTTTCTTATTTTCTAAAGAATACGAAATTTCGCAAAAGACACTGTCACACCACCTAAACTAATTTTGCTAGTCCTAAACTAATTTTAGAAGAGTCGGTGATATCAAGCTAAATTAAGAATTCGTGAAAGCTCTTTCGAATTTTATTCGTATTGTTAACTATTAATACATTTTGCGTGTACCTTTTCGCAGGAATGTAACAAAATCTTTTGTAAAATTAGTCTAAGACGCTTGTATATAACATAAAATTATTTAGTTATTTAGTTACATTTGTCTAGACAACCCCCCCCCCCTCAGATATTTCTATAATATATGAAGAGCATGGTGGAAGAACGTTCTAAATGACATTTTTGAAAAAATTGAGATTTTTGCGTCAATAAACAGATTAATATCTTCTTTAACAGTAACAAGTTTCTCTTTTTTAATAAACTTAAAAGTTTTTGGGGTTTTATACGGTTTGCATGCACAGTTTTCAACATATCTGAGTGCAAACTAAAAACTTTAAACCTCATTTTCTCGTTTTCACATTGTTGTCGCTTAGCACGTTCTTCCACTAAGCTCTTCATATCTGATCCAGTAAAAGTGCAAATAAATTATTCTTCGCTTTTCTGATAAATAGTATTAATTTTTCTGTTGGATTTAATTTTAGGAACTGCATTGTTGAAACATTATTATCAAATGAACAGAAAAGAGTTTTTCTAGTAAGAGCCGCCCTGGTGGCGGAATCATTAGGACTCTAGCCTTTGGAGCTGCTGGGGTCGGGTTCGAATCCCGGTCAGGCATGGGTGTTTGTGACCGTCAATAAATGTTGTTATTTGCCGATGTGTTATGCCTTTCTTTGTGACCGCTAATATTCTCTCTGTGTCTGTCCCACTTGACGAAAGCCTATAAGCAGTTCTCTGAATAAGCACACAAGCTGGAATATATATGTACCATACCACATCTAGTAAGAATTTCAGATGTTTTCTAGACAATTCGAGGCAATGCTCGTTTTCTAAATAACGACACTTTTTATTTCTTGTCATTTAGTTTTTAGTTGTTGAAAAACGTTTTGTTTTTGTTTTCACATCAACTAAAAGGGTTCTTGTAAGTTGTTTTTTACACTTTTATAAAAATGTTAAACATCACTCATATTAATTACAATGAATCGTATAAATAAAAATAATTTTATAACAAAAGTATTAAAAATAACTTTCGATAATGTAACATTTTAATTTAAGCATATTGGACTTTTTCAACTTTTTGTAAAAGTTTCTTATTAACATTATAACACGTCATATACTGCTAATTAAATTGACACTTATAAAAAATGTTAAATCTCACTCATATTAATTACAATAAATAGTATAAATAAATATGACTTTATAACAAATGCATAAAAAATAACTTTAAATAATGTAACATTTTAATGAAAACATATAAAGCTTTTTCAACTTTTTGTAAAAGTTTTAAATTAAAGTTTGCACACGTCGAGCTTTATATCTAATTTGCAAATATAAAACAATTTCCAGTTAACCCTTTTAGTCCCAATGATGCCATTTGGCATCATCATATTTCTGATCATAATTTTTAAAAAATAATAGGGCTAACATCTATTGGGATCATTAAAAAATATTTTCTAATAGGAAATGCTTGAAAAGTCGAATGATGTGCTTTTTTGATATCTTAAATGGCTATAGAGGATCAGAAAAAAAAATTCTAAATTGATGATGCCAAATTGTCATTGGGACTGAAAGGGCTAACTTCAAAACGAGAAACTTAAATCCAAAAGAATTATTTAACTCGTGAAACTAATTCCATTGTTCGAATAAATCAAATTGCTTTTCCTTACCAGACGATTTTCTACGAAATAATAATCTCCCAGATTTTAAGAAGACTGACACAACACTAAGCAAAGGAGCGTTAACCAAACCTAACCAATATGATCACTTCTCATAATCCGATTTAGCTACTAATAATTTCAAATCATTTACGATTAAGATACTGGATTTAAGTTGCAATATATCTCTAAATATTTATATTGATCCACATTTCAGACGTCTGAGACCCTATGATTTGCGTTATAGCAATGTGACAATCCTAACTTTTTATTGCCGCAAGGTCGACATACTGCTGGAATTTGCATTTTCCAGAAGTTTACGCAGACTGTCTGAGCTGTATGTGGTTTAAAGACTATTTTTTCGTGATTTTTAGAAAAAGCTTTGTATGCTTTTTTTACAAATAGGAAAGGTTTTTACTTTTTTTTTATAATATTAAATTGTATCCTAAAATAGTTTTGATGGGCTGAACAAACAATATCTTTTTGCAAAGGGAAATGACCATGACTGTTTTTAATTTCCCAGCCAAGAAAAATAAATGTAAAAAAAATCGCATTTAAACCCTTGGGAACGGAGTTGCACTTTTTTTTTGTTTTAGCTATGGTTTTCTATACATTTTAGTTTGATGAGTTTCGCTTAAAAGTGCATTACACTAAAGCAAACCTGTATTATTTCCGAGCTGGTAACCGACTGTTGCTGAAGAAAAAGAAAGTTCTGAAAAACTATAATATACTACTTTATTTTTAAATATTGACAGGTGTTCTTAGAATACGAACACACATATATATATGAAAAATTCCCTAATATCATGTAGTTGTTGTTTTTGTCGTATGCCTTTAGGGATAGCTTGGAAGGAAGAAGAGAGGTAGTAACTTTTATTGATCCAAGGCTTTGAGCAGCCACTCTGATAGCATACATTTCAATAAAGGACAAACGATTTTTTAAAATAGGTCTTTTAGAACCTAAAACTCAAAATGTTGACAGACAATGTTTTCAGTTTTAAACGTTAAAAACCTTTTTGTATATTAGTAATTATAACGAATATTTAAAAAAAATTATATATACTTTGTATTGAGTTTGTAGTTTTTTTTATGTTGCCTCAGGGCATGACACATCACAACGAACTCTCATAACCATCCTATTGTTTTAAGAATCCAAACCACTCCCATTTTCATTTTTATCCAATCAGAAATCCTTATCTTTTAATTTTTTTTGTCGATTAACCAATCATCTGCATGCTCTGTCGCTTCTGCGAAGTTATTCGTGGGTTCATTGAAATCAAAAGAAAACATTTCAAAGTTGAAAATTCTTTGAAGGAAACTTCTTGTTTCGGAAAACAAGACGTGGGTTTCTTAACCTTATTGTTGTCTGTTTTTTTTTTCTTTTTCATGTCGCGCCGTCTCTTGTTTCTACTTGCATAATTTCTTGACACATCTTTTCATTAATAAGAATGAAAAGTATTATCGTTTTAGAAAAACAGTGGTGGCTCAGAAACAAAAGGATTGTCATAGGTTTTATTGGGGTGGAAGGATAGAAGTATTTATTTGCCTTTTGCATAGCTTTAGAGAGGATAAATTTAAAGAGGCATACAAATCTCGTCAAACGTAATATTGGGCAATGAAAGGAACTTTCTGGCTCGAAATCACAGTTTAAACAGTTAAAAGACTACAGTGTATACTATACTGTAAATAGTTATCATTGTAAATACTCCGTTTCGTAGTAAAAATATTAAAGACACTTTCCTAGTAATATAAAATGAAAATAACAAAAAGCTACCATCCTCAGTATTTGATTTCTTTATATTAGGACTTAAATTTTTGAAGTCTTACATGACTTAAGGTTTAAAATTAAATTGTCAGAAAAACTTCACATTATACTCAAGAATGGCATTCTAAACCTAAAAATCTGTTTAAAAAAGTTGAAGAAAACTCAATAATAAAAATGACAAAAGTGAAAAAAAAATTTCTTTATTGAGGTCGAGGTATGATAATATTTTACAGTACAGAAAAATGGGAACATGTTGAGGAAATGCATGCACCAATAGAAAAGCAATTGTCACTTTTCAAAAGAAGCCACCGAAGAGACACAGTCCAGTTTGTCACAAGATGAGTATGGAAGTTGTGTCACAAGTTGAGGTTGAAGAAATATAGGGCACTCTTGATCAAGAAGTTGTCACAGTTCAGAGAATAAGTACAGTTTGTCACAAGTAGAGCAATCACGGAAGGGAGGTCATAATCAGGGGGAATGCAGTCATAATCAAGAAAAATGCAGACACAATTAAAGAAAATGCAGTCACAATCATGGTAAATGTAGTCACAATCGGGAAAAGTAGTCACAAGGTCAACAATAGAGGAAGAGAGGTCACAATCAGGTAAAATGTTGTCACAATGAATTAAAATGCAGACACAATTAAAGAAAATGCAGACACAATCATGTTAAATGAAGTCACATTCGGGAAAAGTAGTCACAGGTTGAACCAGAGAGGAAGAGAGGTCACAATGAGGTAAAATGTAGTCACACTCGGGATAAATTCTTTCATATTTTTACAGTTTAGATGACATCATGATTCGTCTTCTAGAGTTCTTCAGTGCGCCCTGCAATATACAAATAGATTTATTAAAAATATGGCATAAATTTAGATTTTCTTAACTATTCAATATTCATATTGCATAATAATATTTATCAAATTGAAATAACATTAAATAAATAAAAATACACCTTACCTGCAGTGCTTAGAGCACGTTGAAGTCAAAGAACTCCTGGCTGACCGAATAGTGTGGGTCAGGGTGTGGGCAGGCTTGCTGATACCGAACCCAGGCGCGAGTATAGAGAGCCTTCAGCTGGGTGTGGCGCAATTTGGCGAGTTGCTGTTGGCGATGTCGCTCTTGGCGATGACGTGGAGGCCAACTGAAATAACAAAACAAATAAGTCAGATATACTGTCAGATATACAGCTTAGAATTGAAATGTGAAGTTTGGAGCAGTCATTCATGATCTGCTACTGAAATATAATTTTACGAATTGCAATTTTTAAATAATAAATGTTTTCTTATATAAAACTTTGAATTTTTATATCATGCAGTGAAAGCAAGTTTACACAGTTTACCTATACATAAGAGAACATTTTGCTAAGCATATTTTCAGGGTTTAAGACTCATCTAAAGTACGAGGTTATTCCAGACATATAATTAAAATTAGTTTATAATGATTATCCTAATCAGAATTCTACAAATTAAAAACAAATAGACAAACAAACGTTTTTGATTTTGTTTCAACGAAAAAAATGTTACGTTGATCTAGTTAAAATGATTGTTAACACTTATTTACAGTGTTGGAGTATCATGGTGGTTTAATTTACTTCAGAACATAATTTGTAGAAATTCAGTTTTAATTTAAAATGTACTTACAGGTGTTTGAAACACCAAGAAATCCACTCGCTGCACATTTTAATACTAATTCAAAGTTACCAACACGACTTGAAAAACTTTTTCAGATCCCCAAGAAAATCTCTCTTTCAATATTTTTTCAGATCAAACAACTTTCCCGAAGTTTTATCCGTTCAAATAACGCTTTAGAAGCTTCTCAATCCAAATAAAACTTTACTCAGCTCACTACAATTAAACTTTTTAAGTTTAAATTATACTTTTGAAACTTTTTTTAGCTCAAATAACGCTTTTGAAATTTCAGTTTTTTCAAACGCAATTGCTTTGACCAAATCAAAACTCCTACAACAGCGCAACCAGAATTTTGTAGGAAACAATGTTTATTACAATAATGATTTCTTATTTATAAATGATATTGTTACAGATAAATAATTAAAACCCATTTTGCACTTAGTTCTTTCCGTTCCATTTTTGAAAGAATTAATTGTTGTGCAAGTCATTTTTAACAATGCAAAAATAGATTTATGTCAATTTTAAATTTCTTTTCAAAAGTGTGAAAAAGAAACAAAAAAAATCCATATTTATTCATTTGAGTTTATATTTAAGCACTATTCATTTGTTTTATGTTGCTACATCATAATATAGATTTTAAATTTTTTTGTTTAAAAATGTCCTGAAAACGTTAATTATTGCGAGAAATGAATACTTTTAAAAGATTTAAAAATCATTTTTTTTAATTCCCTTAATCAAACTATTTTTAAAAATAAATTCACCTCAAATAATCAAAAATAGTTTTTTTAACAAGAAAAAAAATATTTTTCTTAAAAACGAAGAACTTTATTCTGGTGTTAATGTTAGCAGAAAGCCAGCTCCAGAGGCTAGAGTCCTAACGAATGCGCCACCGGGGCGTCCGCTAAAATGTTTTGGATTCATGAGTTTTTCAACTTTCTCACTCAATTTTAAAATACAATAAATGCCAAACTTAATTATTAACGTAAATGAAACTAATTTTGGAAGGTTTTTATATTTTTTGGATGCATTCATTGTGCTGATTCATTCTTTCATACCCAAAATCCAAAAATACAAAGGAAAATAACTTGAAAAGCAATCCAGGCTAACGTAAACAAAATTGTTTAGGTCTATCAATGATTTTTTTCTTTAGAGCTCAAGATTTGAGGTGGATAAAAATATTTGCTTGAGCACATATTTTTGTTGAGCGCTTTTCGAAAATAAATTCAAAAGTTGAAGATTTGACTGCATTTTCCAAAACTGACACACACAATAATGCAGTTGTTGTTGTTGTCTTGTGCCTTCACGGCATAGCCAGGAGGGATGGAGGTATGCAGTATTTTCCGTTGGAACAAGCATTTGAGCACCTTTGAAGGTGGAAGTCAATAATATACTTTTCGAGTAGATATACCTATTGTAGAGAAGAAATGGCACACTATAAAAAATCTGTTCAACTTACTGAAATAAAAAAACAAGTATTAACAGAAAAATAATGTGTGTGTTATTTTCTTTTAACCGTTATCTTTTTTTTTTGGGGCAAAATTAACTATTTAAAGTTTAAAAAAAATCTGTTTTTACCTTCGTTGAGTGAAGTTTTAGTTACTTTAAACCCTCATATATGACAGTAGTAAAAAGTGTATTCAAAATTGAAGAGTGAAGTTATTAACTGTTGTGAAATTACGTCTTCGGCAGTATTCAAAGTATATAATAATATTAGTACTAAATACAAATAAATTATTTTGAAAAAATAATTGTAGTTAAAAAGGATTATTTGAAAATGTATTTAGCAATTTTCTAATCATTCTTATCAAAATTGGAATTTTGTCGTTGTTTTTTGCCATGTGGGCAAAAATTTAAAAACTGAAATTATTTAAATTCCAATGCAGTTAATTTTTTTTCAGTATTTTCAGCATAATATATGTATTAAGATACAATTTTTGTTTTCAGAATGGTAAAATAATCATGCATTAGAGGGTTAAAAAACAGCTTTTAAATTAAAAAGACACACTATTTGTATAAAATAGACAGATTGTCTCAGAACATTTTAAGGTTTTTCTCTAGCATACCAGCTGACAGATTTTTAACTGCTCAGTGCTGCCTCAACAAGCATTCTAAAATTTAATTTTATAAGATATTGTTATTGGCTATTTTGATTAAAAAATAGTAAATCTAGAAAAGGTAAGTTTAATATATGAATGTAGGGTGACGTAAATAAAAGTGGCCCGGCTTAGAAGTAGTTATTAGACAGGAAATGCTGCCATGTCAAAAACATATACAAAAACAGGTTTGCCTATCAACAAACGATTCAGTACTATTAAATCACCACTAAGGCATGAAATTCCACCACTGCTTATTGAATGTAAAAAATATATGAATCAATGCACTTGAAACAAAACTCATTCATATAATAAATTTTAAAAAAATATCAACTTTCCAATCCTTTTATTAATGAATGAAAGTTGAGTAAACAATGTACATCGTTTTTAAAGGAGTTGATAAATTAAAAGCATTTTTTTTTTGTTGAGTACTTGAAGTATAGTAAAATCATGATAATAAAATGGATGAAGTTACTATTTTTTCTTACACTGCTATTTATAGCAGAAAATAATTATCTACAAAATAAGCTACTGAACACTTCTTGAATAGCCCTTTGATTGGTTAATACGAATATATAAACACCTAAGCTACTTTTATTTCTCATTTAGTAAGGTATCGAAGTAATCTCACTGTCTACGCGCAGAATTAATTCAAGTTAAAATAACATTTTAACTTAACTATATTCTCAGACAGTATACAATCATCACAGTACAGTTCAATAGGGTATTATAACGTGTTGGAATTGTTTAAATTACGTTTCAAAACGATTCTTATGAAATAAGAGCTATTAGTCTTTGGTATATGAAATTTAGTTAAACAAATTCTGAGTTTGTTTAAATATAATTTTGAATTAAAAGGACAATGGATAAATGACTCAATAGAGAAATGTAGCGAGTTAAAAAAAATTGAGAAGAAGTTGCCCGTTTTTCGTTCATTACCATTCAATTTTTCCAATAGCACTTTTGTGAAACTGCACATAATTTTGAATTTGAATAACTTTTTTTTGGCGAAAATGTTTAGTCCCCATTATGTACAGATAAATGATTTTCCAAATGTTGCTTAACACTTTCATATTAATTTTTTTCATAACAAATAATGTTTTAAGTATTGTTTTTTATTATTGACTGTGCATGCCTTTATCGAATGCAAAAGATTTTGGTTTCACCCCGACAGTCACTCAACTTTGAATCACTCAACATCAACTTGCACTAGTAATTACAGAGTTAAAACTGATAGTTTTGTCAAGTTAGCAAACACTTTCTTTTCCTACCCAAGGCAATTTAGTACCAATTCGATGCCCTTTAAGGCAATAGCAATCCTCCGAGTTTTCACCTGAATAATTATCCTGGTAAGCGTGGGTTCCCATACTCAAAATTTGTCACTTCTCTGCTTACTTAAGTAGAGCTAATATGTACTGGCCCCATCGCCCACGCCTTTCTCCTAAACAAAATCCACTCTTCCAAATCAATTAAGGCTGCTGGGGAGCTCAGTTGGTTAAGGAATTAGGGCGGAAGGTGTCAGGTTCGGGTCCGGGCATTGCCAAAATAACTGTCACCCTATAAATGGCCCGTGCAGCCAAAAATGTCCCAAAAAATAACGAATAGTATAAAGAAAAAATAGCTAATATCGTCACTTGACCGCAGTTCATAATTTGAGGCCTGTCACCAATAGGCTTCAAGTAGTTCTCCTGCGACATTAATTCAATTGAATCCAGTCAATTGAGACCAATTAATTCAATCGAATCCAAATCTTTTAATTCATGCACGAAATTATGGAATTATGAGGAATGGGCAATCCCAAGAACAATAACCATTTATGTAACCGAATGTGCCATTAACGATAATCATTTGATCTTCGGGTAGATCTACTGCGACGCTACTTCAGCCAAACCAAACAAAATTTATTAGTACATACACTTCATAATGGAATTATGAAAAATCAAATCCCACGCACGATAACTATTTCCTTGAATGTATCCCATGAACGATAATCATTTAGTATTCGCGTATCTCTACTGCTACGTCACAATTCAGCCAAATTCAAATCTATTAATACATACACTTCATAATACATTTTTGAAGAATCAACAAACACATGAATGATAACCATTTCCTTGAACGCATCCCATGAACAATAGCCATTTAGTCTCCGTGCCGCTCTACTGCTACTTTATTTCAACCAAACCAAAACCCAAATCTGTTAATACACGAACGTCATAATGGAATTATGAGAAATCAACAATCCCATGAACGATAACTGTTTCACAATTCCCATTTGGATTAGACTAAGTAATCATTCTGTCTACGAAGGCGGGTTGGATGTCGAAAAGTCGCCGTGCATTAGAAGGAGAAGCTCTAAAGGGACTGGGTGAGAGAAGAAAAGTACAGAATATCGTGTTCTTTTTAACATATTTTGTGTAAAAAAAAGTAGGTTTGGAACATAATCTGTCACTTAGCCCGCTTCAACACAACATTTTTTGTTCATCAGGCAAGCAAAGTATAAATTCTTTATTACACATTTACACTCTAAGTCAGGCTCGTTCCATTTCTTTTCTTTCGAAAATTCAATAGTTATTTTTTATCTTTTGCTAAATTATTTTCAATTTTAAATAATAAATATGTAATATTCCTTTCTTTTCAATAAAGCCAAAACATTTCATTTCACCATACAAACAAATAATATGTTAGTGAAATATATTTGACGTCATTAATAACTGATTGATGTCACAAAGTTATATTTCTTCAATTTATTATTTAAACGAAATAAAGTTTCTCGAGCGATTATTGTAAATGGCAATGGTGATTTAGTTATAAATAGAAAAATACCTTATAATAATGGAGCTGCCGGGTTCCAATCCAGGTAAGGCATGGATGTTTGTGACCGTCAATAAATGTTATTTGTCTATGTGGTTGTGTTGTCCTTTCTTTGTGTGTCTCTTGTGCTTGTAAAAAATCTTTCTGTGTCCGTCAAACTTGACGAAAGCTTATAAGCGGTTCTCTGAACAAGCACACAAGCTGGAATATATATGTACCTACCATACCATATAATAATGTACATGGCATCTGTCGCGTATGTGTGTTGTGTCTGTCTTACTTGACGAAGGTTTATAAGCGGGTCTCTGACCAAGCACACAAGCCTGAAAATGTATGTCTACCAACCAACCAACTAATGTACAGTGATATTTTTTAAAGAAAAATCTGCAATTTTAACGGAAAGGCTATTTTTAACAGACAAACGGTTTGAAAAAAAAATTAAATATTATTATAATTAATGTAGTTAACGTCGCACTAGAAGGAAATTTAACTACTACTAGACTTAAAATGAAAACTCTAGCTATAATGAAAAGTTTTGTTTTAGTAGAGGTTTTGAAAAATTTAAGTACATCAGTCCACCTAAACAGAAAAAAATTATTATAAAAAGTTTTGGTCACGAATAAAAAAAATAATAAATCCGTCTAATTACAAGTTTTCACAGCTTGAACAAAAAATACAATATTCGTTGCACAGTTTTGGTTAAGTAAAAAGAAATAAAAGTTTCAGAGAATTCAAAGACCAACCTACGTTAACGAAAAACACTATTTCTCATGCAAATTTTTAGTCGTATAAGTTACTATCCAACCTATTATCATTATTTCCATTTATTATACATTAATTATTTAGTTTTTGTATTGACTGCACGAAGAATAAGTAATTAAAAAAACATACTCTTGCCAAGTACTATGGTGCAATAACTTTTTACTTATTATTATTATTTTTACTTTGTTATAAACTTTTATTTAAATTAAATTTTCAGGCTGCTTGAGCAGAAATGTTCTCCTAAGAAGCTAATATGATTACTTTTTATTTTGTATTTATTCATATGTTGTTTCTTTTTGCTTGATATTCTTCTTTTTCATAAGCTGTACAGTATTTGCAGGCCAAGGCTGAATCGCTGATTGCCTATCCTCCTCCAGTTGGCCCTATTACAGTCCTTGCCAACCTAACTTGGGTAAAAACAAAGGGTGAAAAGGCATAGGGAAAAGAGCGATTGGCGCTCTGATTGGCGCTGTTTGTTGGAAACTCTTGTACGGTAATATCTGCATAAAAAATTATCTGAATACAATTTAACCAAAATTCACTTTCTATTCCGATAAAATTGCCAAATTTTCTCAAATAATATTCAAATCTGTTAGGCCTTAAACGGAATTAATGTTTTAAACGTGTTCTCTGGATGGATTTGCATATAATTTATGGAACTCTTTACATCCGTGGAAGGATCTTCTCCATAGCATATTACTATTTACCCAACTTAGGTTGGCAAGGAGTGTGGCGCAATGGCTCTCCATCGGTTGACTCCAATTACATCGAGGTACCTTTCAATATCGTCTAACCATCGTGTGGATGGTTGGTAGTCCTCTACTTATAATACCTCCAATTTTGGAAAAAGTCACTTTTTTGGTGGGGAAATCATCGGGATATATGTACAAATGGCCCATGAACCTGATTCAGGATGCTTTTTTAGTTCTCACAATGTCGGTCCCACCAAATTTGCCAAATTTTCTGTAAATTTCATGGTTGTAAAGATTTCTACACTCATTGGTGTCCTGAATAGGTAAAAATATTTTCCTTAATAATTTCCTTTCAAATATTAGCAACTTTTCTTCCACTGTTTTATTGAGGGTTAACATTCACTTCCATATAGGACAATAGGGTCTGATTAAAGTTTTATAGATGCTCAACTTGCTTGATATTCATAAACTTATTTTTTTTATTACTCCAGAGCGGAATCGACTTTTATTGCGCAAGTGATTAAGGGGGATTGTCAGTCCTATAAGGCTAATGTATTAGTTTTAAAATCACAACTTTTGCAAACGAATTGCTTTGCCACTTTAGCCTCTTTCCCCAGGTATCGGAATCTACATAAAATTAAAATGAAACGAATTCTAGACGAGAATGTTATCTAGTTATTTTATTATATATCTATGAAGTTTTAAAATGCCAAAAATTACAGCAGATGGCTACACTATTTTAAAACTTTAGTAATTAATAGTTAAATAAGCAGATGTTGTTTTCCTTTCAATTTTGTTTCAAATTGGTGTTATGATGATTCCAATACCTGGTGAAAATGGGATAACATGGGAAAGCAATTCTTTTTCAAAAGTTGTGATTTCAAAACTAATGCATTAGCTCTATGGGACTGACAATCCCTCTTAAAAATAACTAAAACTAATCCACAACTACTCTTTTCGCAATAACTTCTTTTCTCTTTTCCTCAGACTGCTCTTACCTTGAAGTTGCGTCAGACGGAAATGAAGTCCTCCCCTATCCGGCATCAAGACGTCTAGTCTGAGAGTCTGAAGGAACTGTCCGGACTTGGCTTTTTTTTCTTCTTTTTTTGTATAATTCGAACTTGTATTCAATTCAATATTTTTGTTCTATACTCGCCGCCAACCAAATAAGAAACGGTAGGGATAGCGGTTTTTCAGAAAAAACCAGTGTTTCAGTTTTACCGAACCTTAAAAACCGGTTTTTCAATGGAAAAAAAAACGGTTTTCCGAGTTTTTTTTAGTTTTTTGTTAATTAATTGAAAAAAATCAATTAATTTTTATACTTTACTTTCGAATTCAAAGAAAAAACAATTTACGCAGTACAGTTTTTGTTGGAGACTCCAGAACAGTTTCCAACAGTTTTGTTGGAGACTATGTTCTAGGTTTCTTACTAATTGTTACTTTCTTATTATTTAAAATTCATTAATGTTTCTATTCTTTTTCCGGTTTTTCCAATGGTTTTAAGTATTTTTATTAAGCTTTGCATTATTTCATCTCTATTTTGTTTTCTAAAATTTTTTCGGTTTCCGGTTTAGACCAGCCTCATGAAAAAAAAACGGTTTTTCGATCAAAACCGAGGGCCTAAACCGGTTTCAGTTTTCCATCCCTAAAGTGTTTCAAATAAGGGTGGCGGGATTTATAGTATTTATGAAGTTATTGTTATTAATGGCTGTTGGTGTGATTAAGGAACAGTTTGCGCAAGATGTTTTCTATTGAACAAAATGTTTTTATTTTTATTTTAAGGTCGTGATTGAAATAAAATATTGATTTAAGATTAAAATATATCCTTACTGTATCGATATAAAAAGTCTGACAGAACTCTCCCGGCTGTTTTTTCTTCTTTTTGTATAATTCGAACTTGTATCCAATTCATTATTATTTTAATAGTATTTCTGTAGTTATTGTAATTAATGGCTGCTGTATGATTACGGAACTGTTTACGCAATACAATGTCTTTTGCACAAAATGTTTCTAAGTATTATTGTTTAAAGGTCGTGATTGAAACAAAATAATGACTTAAGATAAAAATACAGGCTTTCGGTATCGATATAAAATGTGTGATAAAGTTTCGAGTAAAAGTTTTTAAAATTTTGAATTTGCAGCCAGATCCTAGTTGATTTTATTGCTCTGAACTTTCCCAAGCAAAAGAAATCTATCTTCTTACTAGTGTTGACACTTTGTGTTGGTAATCATTAAAATTATAAACGTATGTCTAATTTATTTTTGAGCAAATATTTTTTTAAAAAACTATCTAAAATTTTAAAATATTTATTGGGCTTTCAATTTGCAATGCAAGCATTTGCAGAATCGCCGCCACGGTGGCTGAATGGTTAGTGTACTAGCCTTTGGAGCTGCTGGGGTCGGGTTCGAATCCCGGTCAGGCATAGATGTTTGTGACAGTCAATAAATGTTGTTATTTGTCTATGTGTTATTCATTTCTTTGTGACTGTAAAATTTCTTTCTCTGTCTGTCCCACTTGACGAAAGTTTATAAGCGGTTCTCTGAACAAGCACACAAGTTGGAATATATATGTATCATACCATACCATACCATACCATACCATTTGCAGAATTAGGTTAGTTGTTTTAAATAGTAATCCTCCATACAAAATCGTAATTTCTCAATATTTTATCATCACTTTTTCCCATTGCATTAATTTAGCTAAAAGTTGCTGTGGTCATAGGAGTCTTAAAAATGTGCAAAGAAGGTACTACAAAGCATAGTTTGATCTTTCATGTAATTTTTTAACTACTCAACATATAAGTATAATTTTGTTATATACAATTCTGTAAGATTCATTTATTATAAAACAAATTTTAAAATTTAAGACACCTTAGCCAAAACTAAAATAAATAATAACAAACATAAAACTATTTGAACACATTGGGATTAGGCTTGCGCGGCAAATTTTGAGGTCAAAATTGAAGACATGACCAAGAAAATGACTTCATATTGTACAAATATGTACAAACAAAGACTTATACCTAAATTCTCGGCTCAATTTTAATTAGAAATTGTTTTTAAAAAAATTACCAATCAAAATTTTTAAATTTTTATTAATTTTTTTTAGAAAAAAGTTGTTAAAATAATTTTTAATTAAAATTGAGCTGAGAATTTAGGTGTAAGTCTTTGTTTGTACATATTTGTACAATATAAAGTCATTTTCTTGGTCCTGTCTTCAATTTTGACTTCAAAATTTGGCGCGCAAGCCTAATCTCAATGTGTTCAAATAGTTTTATGTTTGTTATTATTTATTTTAGTTTTGGCTAAAGTTTCATAAATTTTAAAATTTGTTTCATAATAAATGAATCTTATAGAATTGCATATAAAGAAATTATACTTATATATTGAGTAGTGCAAAAATTACATGAACGATCAAACTATGCTTTGTAGTACCTTCTTTGCACATTTTTAAGACTCCTATGACCCCTAGTCAACAACCTTGTAGGCAAAAACCATGTTTTTCATGAATAGATATTTTATATACAGATTTTCATGAATAGATCCACTCAAGCAGACTTACCACATGTTTTCAAGACAGCTGTGACATTTACTATTGTCTAAAATGTATATTGCATGGTAAAAGTCAAATAAATTTTGCTATAAATATGGATGATTAAAAGCTTTCTTTCTACAAAAAAACCTTTTAGGCATGTAGATTCCTTTAGTTTTTATTTATTATGAAATTTTATTATTTTTCTATTAACATGAACATAAAAGAAATCTTATCACATTTTAATTTTAAATTTTAATTTTATTAGAGAGGTTTATAAAAAATAGTTTTCTCGTAAAAATAGAAGTTTTCCTTTTCTTCACACTAGCTATCACAAAACCTTGTTAGAACATTCTATTGAAAATTATGAGGTTTCCTGGAACTAAATACGAAAAACAACAAATACTTTTAAAGTACATTTTTTGAACACGAAACATTTCTTAACCCTTTGTCTTAAAAGAAATATAAAAGATGTGATGTAATCACATGCAATTTAATCTTTCACTTTCAAAGATCCGTAAAAAAAATAATTCTATTATTTACCATGGCTTCTCTAAGAAGCCATAGAAAATATATTTTAATCGAAAAAAAATTGTTGCGTGTAATTAACTCATAATTACCACATTTTCTAATGGTATGTTGTTTTTATTTTATAATATCTTACATCTGTGTGTTGAATAAATTAGTTTAAAAAATCCGGTTAAAAAATGATTTCCAACATTTTAATTTGTAAAAAAAATATTTATCAATCGATTAAAAACAAGAACAATGCTAATCGATCTTAACTTCTTCCGGGTGACCAATTAAATTTTAAATCACTCTATTGACAGGTATTGAGATTACAAAAATAATGCACCATGTTTGAATCAATTTTTTTAGCAACGCCATAATTCATAATTTTATCAAAATTGAGATTTGGATGTTAATCATCTTATTATGTGCAAACACACTTTCTGTGAAGAAATTCTGCTAATCCAGGTATTTGCACAGCCATGGATAGCAACCAAATATAGCAAGTTAGGGAGAATTCCGTTATTGTTAAAACAGTTTATTTCATTTTCTCGAAAACTAAGCGTTTCACGGTTTTTTTTAAAGTAACTAAAAATATTCCAAAATGCAGCTTGTATTTTTGTGGGGAGGGGGGGGGGGTTGTATTTGAAATTTTATTATTAAATTTATTTTTTCGTAGCAATTGTCTTCTTATGGCCAAATTGCCCCTCCTCTGGCGTCTCCATTAGCATTCCGTTAGCATTCGTTCTCCGTTAGCATTGGAGGTCACGTGATCTGCCAATCTAGAACTTTATATGATGCGTATGAACAGGACTACTGCTGAAGTGAAACACACACCTCAGGACTACTGTGACACGTCACCACATGACTACTGTGAGTGAAGTTATGCAAGGGATTGTCCAATGAAAGAAGGTTTCTTTCATTTAGTAGTACCGATTTACCCCGCTTCACTGTAATAGCATTCGTTATCGTAAACACCCGTTCAATACAGTTCAGCTGTGATGCCACAAACAGGTGAAGTAAATGCATGTAAATTTTTGGGACATCCAAGCATTATACTCTATTCAATTTAGACTTGGCTTTTGATTTAAGAGACTGAACATCCCTTTTCAAAGGATTTGTTTTGGTAACTAGAATTAAAACCACCAATTTTAATTTTTTTCAAAAGCTTAAATAACCGAACATACTAAGAACATTTAACAAAATACATGATCATAACTGAATTGATGACTGTAGTAGTCAAATAATGAGCGGAATTGTCATTCATTTTGAAAATCGACTTGCGGCAAGGGAGGGTAATCTCGTACAAAAAAAAGAGTTATTGCTGAAAATATAACAAAGTTTACGATTTTTAGAATTCAAATTTTTGATGATTTTAATCTTAAAAACACAACAGTGACTGTACATTTTCTCAGCGGTATTTTTTTCAAACTAAAATTTTAGTGTTAAGACCTAAACATCCACTAGAGTTGACCCTCACCCACAGCAAACACATAACTTCTTTTTTTTTCAAAAATCGTGAATTGTTTGAAAAAATATTACAAAAATGTCATGTGTTGAATTGATTTTCCTATAATATCAGGGAAATACATACATTTAATATTCGAAAAGAGCTCCTTCTATTCCACTTATAATACTTTCATACTCACAAGATCCATGGAAATATTTCCAGAAACCGAGCCACGTGTTGACCAATATTTTTGTTTGTAAACACAAAAACAAACACTGCGCATTCCGATTCTGGGTAACCAAAGAAATAATGGACACAAAGGCTATGCCATTCATGTTTATCCTCATCTTCTATAAAAAGGTGTTATAGGAAGCCCCGTGCCAATCTGACGAAATGCCCCTTCAATATTTCTGGGGCAACGAACTTGGTTCTGTAAGGAAGCCCTTGAAAAACTTTCGTATTTCGTGAAAAGGTACACCTAAATAGTTATTTTTTTCTGAAGAAATGGTATGAGGCTAAGGTACTTGCTCTTTTCAAAGACAGAACCAATAGCTCTGGGATAGAAAACTTTACCTAGTTGGGGACAGGGTTGGAATGTTACACAGACTTGGTTGATGAACTTTCGCGTATTTTGAGTTAAACAAAGCTTACCATAGCGTAACGTTACACCGAAAAATCACGGTGAAATACACTGTGAAACTACTGGGTGATTTCAGAAGATCAACTACTAAGGCCGAAGAAGTTTTCCCAAACCAGCTCAGGGACGGAAATTTTGACGTCATAGTTCCGAGTGACGTTGTTCCGAAGAGGAATTCAACCGGTCTCGAAACCTGTTCGGAACCACTCTTTCATATCTGACCACATTTTTAGTGTTCCGAATGCGTCCGAACAAGTTTCTCGATCTTCGGCACTGGGAACAGTGAAGTCGAAATTTCCGTCTATGCTCACGTTTAGGAGGGCTTCTCTGGCCTTGTTAATTAAGTTTGCTGTGCTTGAACTTCTTGAGGTCGCAAACTTATTTACTTAGTTAATAAGGAAGAAAGTTACACAAAATGCATAGGGTTTTGTTAATGAATCCTCACATGTTTTGAGTTTAGTTGGCTTACTCTACATTTTATGTAACATTAAATCAAAATTGAGATCGAAAACTTATTAACTTAGTTACCGAGGAAGAAAAAGTTACACACAGTTCACGGGGTTTTGTTAATGAATCCTACCATGCTTTGAGTTTAGTTTGCTTATTCTACATTTTATGTAACATTACATCAAAATTGAGATCGAAAACTTATTTACTTAGTTACCGAGGAAGAAAGCTACACACAGTTCACGGGGTTTTGTAAATCAATCTTCACATGTTTTGAGTTTAGTTGGCTTACTCTAGATTTTGTGTAAGGTTGGTGATATCAAACTTGAGGTCGAAAACTTATTTACCTAGTTACCGAGGAAGAAATTTGCGCACAGTTCATAGGGTTTTGTTAATGAATCCTCACATGTTATGAGTTTAGATGGCTTACTCTAGATTTTGTGTAACGTTACATCAAAATTGCGGTCGAAAACTTATTTACTTAATTAACGTTGAAGAAAATTACACTCAGTTCACAGGGTATTGTTAATGAATCCTTACATGTCTTCAGTAAAGTTGGCTTACTCTAGATTTTGTGTAACGTTACATCAAAAATTTATGGTAACGTTAATAGGCGTTTTTTAATATATGATTTTGGAAGATTACTATTTCATTGGTAAAGAATGTATGACAAATCAATAAAATTATTCTTATATTCTCAAAACAAAGTTTTGTTGACGTTAGCAACTACAGTTATTGAATAACTGGAAAATCATGATAATTTGTAAGTATTTGAAAAAAAACTTTTTTTTGCGATTAGACACTACGTATTATTATATTTAAAATAATGGAACAAAATTTAGCATTTTTATAATAATACTTTCAATCGTGTATGTGAAAAATAAGTCAATTAATGTTGTAGTAATGTAGTAGTTTGAGATATGAATCGATGGTAAAAGTAATTATAATTATTATTATTTAATTTGTACTTCAACTCATAATTTTATAAAATATTAATTAATTTATAAATATATTTATATTATTTTCTATTAAAGAAAGTATTGAAGGAAATTATCTCCGAAAAAATACCAGTAACGTATAACGACTTCTTAAATAGAACTTAAAGTACCAGATTCTTCGTTTTCAAAGAAGTGTTTACAAGAAATGGTTCAGCTAGAAAGTTGAAAAGGCAGAATGGTCGGCCAAATGACCTTCTTTCTGAGAAGGATGACTGGCAAATGACGTTTTTTCCACGGAATCTGCAGAATGACTTACTTACAGAGAAATGTGCTTTTAATAGCTATGTATGTTTTTGCAGACTTTAGAGATGCAAAAAGTGGTTATTGTTACCTTCTCCGTCATATATGAGAAACATGAGCAAACACGGATAAAGTGGCTTAAATTTTTGGATTATTATGTAAAATTTTGCCTTGAATTTTATTCCCATAAATGGAATACATTGAACTCTAAAATTTTGCTCTTTTTAGAAAAAATATTTTAAAATTTTATATTAATATAGAATTAATTTGAGCTATAATTATTTAAAGTGTAGGAAATAGAATTCTTGTAAAAAATCAAGTAAATACAATTCTTGTAAAAAAATCATGTAAATAAAATTCTTGAAAACATCGCTTAATAGAATTCTTGTAAAAAATCATGTTAATAGAATTCTTGTAAAAAAATTATGTTAATAGAATTCTTGTAAAAAATCATGTAAATGGAATTATTGTAAAAAGATCATGTAAATAAAATTCTTGAAAACATCGCGTAAATAGAATTCTTGAAAAGCACCAAGTAATTGGAATTAACTGAAAGAATTCGCCATACTTAAGTTCAAGCAGCCAACTTTCATAAACTATTGATGCATTTATTTAACAAAAAAAAAATAAGAACGATAAATAAGTAATTGTTAGTAATTGAAAGTTATGAAACATCGTAGTTCAAAATTAAAACAATGATGCTGCCAATAAGTGTTCCACATCTACATCGAGTCTTCAAAAAAAAAATCGAAACTAATACAAATTTAAATATAGTCAAAGATTATGATTAATACTATTACAATCCTCTAACATTCTTCCTTCAGTTAATATTAATTTAACTTTCAATTTTGCTGCCGAAATAATTCGATTATTGGACAAATGAAGAGCTTAGTGGAAGAACATGCTAAGTGACATTTTTGAAAAAATTAAGATTTTTGTGTCCCCTCGCCCCCCCCCCACCCCCCCATGAGCATATTATTCAATCTTAAAGATAATAGGTTTATGATTTTCCTAAAATTGAAATTTATTTTATTTTTTAAGGTTTATAAGTACCGTTTTCAAAAGATCTGAGTGCAAACTAAATACTTAAAAACTCATTTTTTCGTTTTCACCTTTATGTCACTTAGAACGTTCTTCCCTTCAAATCGTCTGTGGGTTTTCATGAACGCGCATGCGCATGATCACCCGTCAGGAAAAAAAACAAGTGTTTGTAACAGAATTTTTTCATTTATTTTATTTTGAAAATTCAATAGTTATTACTTATCACTTTTTTAGGAAATTAATGTATATTTAAAGGAATAAATAAGTAATATTCTTCGCTTTCAAATGGAATGAAAACATTTCATATCAACATACAAAACATACAAACAATCAGAAGTGAAATATATTTAACGTCATTTCAATCTTATCGATGTCGCAAAAGTATATTTATTTCAATTTATTGTCTAAAAGAGTTAAAGTTTTTCGAGTGATTGTTGCGAATGGCAATGGTAATTTAATTCTAATAAAAATTGGTTTCTATGCTTGTTAAACGAGCATTAGTTATTGCAGTTTTTTAAATAATAAAGTACTTCAAATTCGAATTCTTTTCTGAAATTTTCAAAGCCTTCTAACTTCAATGCGCTGAATTTTTTGACGTATCGCACTAGTCCGTATCATCAGTAGTTTGGGCAATGAAAGTGGGTGACAGACAGACGTAAAGAAAGACCGACTGATGGATTATAATGCTTCCACTTTTTAAGTTATAAACGTAGTGTGTAAGCTGAAAGGTGTTAATTTATGAAAATACTTGTTTCTTATTTTAGTGTATCTGGAGGTTAAAATTATCTTCAAGCCTTGCACTTCAGGCGAAATATTAATTTTTTTTTATAAATTTGTCTAATGTCTTTAATGGGTATCAAATTTAGTGCAATAACTATCCACTTAAAGCTTAAGCCCTTGACAATCTCTGAATTCGTAATATATTTTTTAATTGCAGAATATTAATAGAACTAGTGTATTTTTAGAATTACACTTCGTTTTAGAATTGCTATTCAAAGAAAAATGTACAGCAATGTACTTTTTCATATTCAAATCCGAGTTCCTTAACCTTAATTTATTTTTTAATATATGTATACTTTATATTTAACCTAAAAATATAAATAACAAAAACAATAGACTTATTTGCTTACCTTCAAACTTTAAAAAATCGTTTAAAAACTCATCAAATTTCGATCTTGACCCGACACATACAGAGATTAATCCAAACAAATTAGTCAAATCTCTAACATTTTGGAGGTGAGGGGGGAAAAATCCCTCCAATTATCAATAATTTTGCAAACAATAAGCTTTTTTTACCCTTGTAATCCCTTTTTAATTGTATTTGTAGATTATTGATATAATGCTTATTCTTCGAATAGGTCATTTACCCTATGAAAATCTCTGTTTTGAAATGGGGTGACCTTACACGGTCCCTAACCGTGATTGATTGCAACCCTTTTTAGTCACAAGTTTATAAGACAATCCTACCAATTACATCCGATTGAAGCAATCTTTTTGGCGTGTTTGGCGTTCAAAAAGTTCATTGTTTGTTGTTTTTAACTATGCCTTTTGCTCACATTTGGCGCACTTTTTGCATTCACCATATACCCTCAGTATCCGTATGTCTCCTTTGGGTGAAATACTTCCGTCAGTGAGGATAACTCTGGTCCAAAATCATAGTTCTTTTTGCGAAAGAAGAAAAATTTAACTACAAAAAACGATTTAAACACTTCAAAACCATAAAGCATTCTAAGTATTGTACTTTTAGAACTAATTTACAAGTTTTTTGTTAACTTTTATAAATTAAAAAAAGGGGTGATAGTTAAAAAAAAAATTGGGGGGATAATGGGCTAGTCGGTTAGGCATTCGCCCAGCATGCGAAAGGTTCCAGGTTCGGGTTCAGGCATAACTGAAATACCTGCCGACCTACAAACGGCCTGTGAAGCCAAAAATGTCCCGTGTAGATTAAGTACACGTAATACCCCGTGTAGATTAAGTGCACGTTAAATATATCTTTCAAAGTCCTTACGCTGCGTACGATGTCACCCTTAACGTTTGCTTTGGGTGCCTACTCAGGTGTCGGCTCATCACTGTGGCTCTAAAATACGAAGCACGTCGCCGATAAACCTAGTGTAGCTCTAGGGAGACGATATTTCAAAAACTAAACTTAAAAAATTGGGACACGGTTAAGATCCATACATACTTAAGAAACATACTTTTTTACATCTTTAAAGGCCGTGATACCAAAATAAATTAAATATTAAAATGCTAAAATAGCAAAGTTATGAGATACATAGTAATTAAAAATGGTACATAACTTAACATTTACATTGCAGTGCATCGTAGAATGACATTACACTATGAATACGAGTATTGATTGCCGCTTAAAGAAAAGTAATATTCGATTTTAATAAAGAAAAATTGCCTATTTTTGGAAGCAGTATTTAATAACAAATATCTTTATAAAAAAACCATTTTATTTAAAAAAAAAATAATATATTCGCATTTAGGAATTTGAAAATGCTTATCTTTCGACAAAGGTGATTTAAAATGTTGTACGTCTCTTGCATTTACTCTTTATCTTTTTAATGCTTAAAATCATTTAACTTTTCTTTAAAAAATCATCTAAAAATGAGTAATCACAAGACTAATACTTCTTCAAAAATAGTTAAACAGAATATATGCATGCATTTTTGAAAGGGCAAAGTTCCATAAATAATCCTTACATCTTGGGCCAAAGTTACCCGCATTCAACGGCAAAAGTTTTCCATGGACCATGACTTAAATATATCATAAAAAGTATTCAGCTTAGATTAAAACAAATGGGCCGCCCGGTGGCGCAATCGTTAGGACTCTGGCCTTTGGAGCTGCTGAGTCGGGTTCGAGTCCCGGTCAGGCATGGATGTTTGTGACCGTCAATATCTTGCTGCAGATATGACGGTCATATCTTGCTGCAGATATGATTACTGTTGCAGAATTAAAAGTTAAAATATGAA